>JAGFPH010000401.1:153254-210566 GCA_018207615.1 Philaenus spumarius | reverse complement strand
CTAAACAGTATAGGTCAGTACCTCTAGTTTTTTTTTTATTCTAATTACATAATGTGATAATAACGACGAAATATTATAATTATACTGTTGCGTCATCTTTTCCTATTACATATGTTCAATGTGGCAACGTTGGCAATCAGAAATGATAAGTTTCTTCTTTTATACTGGTATTCAATGTAATTTCTTAACGACAATTGTTATTGTTTTTAAACTAAAAGTTTTGGAAAGTTATATAAATATCTACATATATATTTTCGTGATTTCTTTCATCAATTTTGTTTAGTGAAGTTATTATTGATATTTCTTGGTGTATTAAGTGATTTGTTTCTTTTATTTAGTGTTAAAATATAAAAAAAATACTGAAGTTAACCTCTATATTTTCTACTTTAATTTCTCTCATAATTTCTATAATTTTTATTTCCCGCGGATATTTTTCATGTTTTTATAATCAGTTTAACGTGTTCTTTCATAATATGAAGAAATTTTAAAAAAACCTCTGGTCAAGCTGTTCTAAATTTTTACCAATGCAATATCTCCCAAATAAGCACCATCATAGGTCTATAGGGCGATTCAGTCTCACAATATAGCATGAGTTACTTTTGTTACAAAGGCTCAAGATCTGTTGAAAATGCTACTAAAATAAAGAAAAATGGTCTTGCATTTAATGTAGTGGAAAAATTATTATCATTTTGTAATTTACTAAATAAGGGTTACCATTTGTTTACAGACAATTTTTTTTCTAGTCTGCCTCTAGCCAATATTTTATATAACAGCGAAACATTTTTCACTGGAACAATTAGGAAGAACAGGAAAGGTTTACCACAGGAAATAAAACAACTTCCAGTAGGCAGCTAACTGTACTATAAAGGTGCGTATACACTCAAGCGCGGTGTGCGTGCCGCACGTTTACGGCTCGTTGAAAGTTTTGATTTCAACGAACCTCCAGCGATCCAAAGAAAACCCGCGATCATTCTGACTTTGAGAACCTGCTGCAGAAGGTTGAGTTTCACATTTCTAAACAGGACACTTATTTCCGCACTGCAAATTTACTCAAGACAGGGGTGTAAATAAATTATACGTACCTTTTTCTATTCGCTATATTGCTGGTAGTAATCATAGGCCTCAAAGTTGGGTTTTAATTTAAACAAATGTGAAATAGGCCTGAAGTGAAAATAGCCTTGGTTGTTATAAATAATGTAATTTTAAGATCGTTGTACAGGCTAGCTATACATTAAAATAAAGAATACCTTGAAATAATAAAGAAGTACCGGTAATTGATGATAAATATTTTTATTAAACTAAAGAATTTTAAAATTCACAATCTGCTGGCCATTTGTTTATTGAAATTGAATTTATTTTCTGAATTCAGACTAGAAATAAAATATTGAATATACCGGTATACAAAAGGGTTTCTTAAAACTAATAGGCAACTGGGAATGATTTTGATGATAATGAGAAATTATTGGATTCCACAGAATAGGCATCGATTAACTTAATTATTTTTTCTTCTGACCACTCCATAACTCACAAGGCAATCAACAATCAGTGCGCACGAAAAAATACACACCTCTCAAACACACGTCCAAATCTGATCTGCGAACACACAAGGGGTTCGTTGAAAAAACCGACAGGAGATGGATCGTGATGCTCCAATACCCCGTACTAACGACAAAAATTTGAGAGACGGGTAAAGTAATTTTTTTTTACAGAGGTCTGCCGAAATATCCATCTCTGCTGATATTTCACGCCAAGCATCTGCTTTCATATTTTTTATTAACATAAAACTTGTTTTGAGCATCCCAAATAATGGAGTGGTTTCTGTATGAATCTATTAATTTAATTAAATTTGCTTCAGAGCAATCCATCTTTATTTAATAACTGAGAACGCGGTGGCTTGAATAATAACAATCACATGCGCGCTGAAAACTACAAACCTGTCACGCTCCCGTCCAAATATGATCGGCGAAACTGGATCGCTGCGAGCGGCATGCGTGGTGCGCGTGCACCCCGTACAAATATGACGAATTCAATGCACACGAGCGGCGCACGCACCGCGCAAGTCTGTACGCACCTTAAGAAAAGATTATTTGGTCGCTATGGCATACCGACAAAAAAGTCTAAAAAAAAAGTTCTTCTATTATCAACAAAGACATCAAATCAAGATAATGAAATAAGAGACAGAAGATATGGAAGAGAAATAGTAAATAAAAACCAACAGTTGTAATTGATTATAACAAACATATGGGAGGAATAGATCATTTTGACATGATGTTATATACCTATCTGAATGAGCGCAGAACTATTAAGTACTGGAAAAAGGTACCATTCAATATTTTTGCTAGAATGGTTTTAAATTCATTTGTTTTATATAAAGAAAATCGTGGAAGAGAAAAAATAAAAAATATGTACAAATACCAGTTAATTGTGTCAATTGTTGAAGATATGTCAGCGAACTGGTTAGAACAACAACAACATCTTGGAGAAAATAGTCAAAGACCTACTAGGCCTAGACCAATTGATGGAGATGGTGATAATTGTAGAGAAGCTGGAATTATAAAACTACCTGGTAAGCAAGAGAAAACCTGTAAAGTTAGTTCTGTAAAAGGGAAGAGGAAAAGGTCCAGAAGAGCATGTGCAAGGTGTGGTGAAGGCTGCCATGGCAAATGTCATTACAAACATGTATGCCGACAAAAAACGATAAACAATTAATTAATAAACCAGTTTAACATTTTTAGTGTAAATATTTGGCTATAAACTGTGCTTAGTGTTAGTTTTACAATGTTTCAAAAGATTTTATGTGAGTATTTCATTACAAATTACACTTATTGTCTAATCTAGGTTACGAGTAAAATTTAGAAAAAAGGTTAGGTTATAGGCCTACTCGTTGCTATATTTTTGTTGTCTCAGTACCTACTTATCTTTATGAAATTTTCAGAATTAATAGAAAACATAATAATAATGATAAAAATCAAGTTTCCCACAGTGAAATTTTTGTTTGCTTTGAAAATTTCAATTTAAAATTTCAATAAGCATTAAAATTTTTCTCCAAATTTTGATGTTTTAAATAAAAATATAAAATATTTCAGCTTATAAGTTCATTTATTAAAAAGTCCATTTTTTTATCTTCAATTAAAAAAAAAAACTTTAATACAGTAGGACCCCGATTATCCACGAGTGGATTACCCGCGTTGCGGCTTAACCGCGATCGCCAAAAAAATACAAATTAAATACGTAAAATAACCCAAATGCGATACTACAGCGAACGAAGTTTGGCGAGTGAAGGCCCATTATCTCGCACGCAGACTGTAGCGCCACCTCAAAGACAATACAGTAAGCACATAACCTTCATAACGGGACTATTCCCACCCCCGTCAATAAAGGACTTTTTTACTCCATGCTGATAGAGATTGATATTGAAAGTGCATTTTGATAACAGTAGTACTGTAGTAATTATGTACTGGACTGTGTTTTTGTTTGTTTTTGTTCTTTGTAAATATGTAAATAGTGTGTGTGAAACTATGTAATTTTTCCAACATATAAAGGTACGTAATACACTGTGCATATTTAAATTAATTATTATTACCTGAACCTTTTGTAAAGATTAATTAAGCACTTATTTTAGTTTTACGGTCATTTTGAACTATTTCTAGGGCATTTTAGGTTAGTTTCGGATTATCCGCGATTTCGATTATACACGAAAGCCCCCATTATCGCAGACATTATTATAAACAAACATTTTGTGACTTTTTAAAAAAAGCTTGCCAAATATGTCTATTTTGATAGTGTGCAGTTTTTAAAACTTCTCGCCCAAATTCAGATTACACTTTTTACACACCCCCCGAAAAATGGTTGTTTCTAAAAGGGTTTTAAACAACTTTTTACAATTAAATTATACAACTTACATGCATTAATAAAACTTCATTCTGCTCGAAAGTTAGCTTGTTATCTCACCTGAAAATAAGTGCTG
This sequence comes from Philaenus spumarius, assembly GCA_018207615.1. Lineage (NCBI taxonomy): Eukaryota > Metazoa > Arthropoda > Insecta > Hemiptera > Aphrophoridae > Philaenus > Philaenus spumarius. The sequence continues at coordinate 206,599 of JAGFPH010000401.1, read as the reverse complement.
CATGCTGAAAGCACAACTTTATGTGCCTGTATATGCTTGCCTTCAGCAGCTAGTGTAACGTCTACCAAAGATTCACTGTTTAGTAAACTAGAGAACACTGATATAAAATTCGGTTGATGGTTATTCCATCTCAAGCAAAACTGTTGTACTGCCATATCTGAAAAAAAAGTTATTAAAACAATTACAAATTTATATGTTTAAAAACCTCAATGATACAGTTTTGCAGAATATAATTTTGATTTTACTGTCTATTTTAGGTTGTGGCTTATGAAACAAATGGTTTTAGTGTTAAGTCTTGTATTAATTTATTGTTTGAGGCTGTAAAAATGAGATTATATTAATTGGGCCTATTCAGTAAACCAGAAAATAAATATGACTAGCTAACCAGTGTTTTGTTTTGCACGAATTTACTTATTAGAAATGATTTGTAAAAGTAACTTGTTTTTAATTATGAGTGGTTAGGTTATTTTTTTAAGTAGGCCTACAACTGTTCTTCCTTCTTTGGTGCATATGAATTTTACATAGAAGACCTAAACTTTATTTAACTAGTGCTTAAATATTTAAAACTAGTAATATTGAATCTATTGACAGTATTATGTTTGCAATTGAGCTTATTTCACATAATGGTTTTACGTGTATTTATTTTGTTTATATTTATTTGGACTTTAAAACATAATGTGTAATAAATGGGTTAGGTTTAATTTTGAGTTGCTTGTTTTTACTATGGTTACATTATCAATTATTTTGTACGCACTTATAACTCTCTATTTTTTTAGGCTAATTTTTGACATTTGAGCTTATTTTCCAGTAGTTTCCGAGGATTAATGTTATAAGATTCGACGTACTATTCGACCCTCGGCTGATATTTTTGCGACGACGACGTTGTTTCACATTCTACTGTGAATACAAGTAAACGTACTGTGACTAAACACTATAAGTTAGAACTTTAGGCTAATTTTTTTTATTATTCTTGCATTTCTGTTGCCATAGGTCAGCCGAGGGTCGGATAATAAATTTGCGTCTAATACTCAACCTCTGAAGATGATAACATTGTTTAACAAAATATAGGTAGCCTATGCATCAAACTTTTAGTAAAATAGGTAGTACCATTATTTGTTCTATCATAGCTCGAACTGGGTTATTATCTAATAAAACATGAACCTAAACGAACTTAATCTCCACAGTATTTTTCCAGTTTGTCATCAGCTGATGCTATTTTAACAAATAGGTAAACTAAAAGTTTTCAATTTTTCCTATCAACTCATAAGTGATGCTTTAAGTAGAGATTGGTCTGTATTAATGTCCCTATTATTTAATGAATATTAGCTTTTATTAATATGTTTTTAAAACTTACAGCTTCGGAAATTAAATTTTCATGTTAATATGTTCAATAAGTTAGAGGCAACATTTTAGAATAAGTTACCACTAATTATTCTATCACGGCTGGGATGCAACATAATATGTACAAAACCTGAACCCAAACTAACTTACAGTCTCCAGCTACAGTATGTTTCCCAATTAATAAATATGTCTGTATGTACATATAGAGGCCTATAGGTTGATAGGCCTACATACTAGCACTAGTAGTAGACTAATTAGGCCTATCTTCTTCTAAAAAAAATGGCATTCCGCTGATAATAGGAATTCAACTTTTAGAGTTAGGCTATTCTAAAAGTTTACCTAAATGATGTCTCTTTGATTTTAAATTATTACGGTAAAAATTTACTTTAACTTGTCAATCGATTTCTAAGGGAATTTGATATAATATGAAAGAACACATATCTAACTGATTCTAAAAACAACAAAAATTTTCCCAGGAAATAATATTTATAGGAGTTGTGAAAGAAATAAAAGTTGAAATTATATAGGTTAAGTTTCGACTTTTCCGCAATATTTCACGTAATTAGGCCTATAAGAAAATAAATCACTTCACATAGGGCCTACACCAAACACATAAGAATAAAATAAAGTAAACAATATTAATCCCAAAAGTACACACAAAGCAATAAAATTAGAAAATAATGTAACAAAACGTAAATTACGCAAACAATAACATCGTACCTTTAAGAACAATAGAAACAACACTAGAACTGCGTAATTGATATAGAATTTCATCAACGTTGTCAAATTGAACAATAGGTTATTGTACTTCATCTGGCCAATAACAGTACCTATGATTATTCTGGCCGATAACAGTATGATTATAATATTTCGTCGTTATTATCACATTATATAATTAAAATTTTTAAAAACCTAAAAGGTACTGTACTAACCTATACTATTTAGTCACAGTATGTTTACTTTTATCTTCATCTGGCAGATAACAGTATGATTATAATATTTTGTCGTTATTATCACATTATATAAGTAATTAAATTTAAAAAAAAAACCTAAAAGGTACTAACCTATTTAGTCACAGTATGTTTACTTAGTTAAGTTGCCTAAACTGTTCGTTTCAACACAAAAAAGATTAAGACAAATCCGGCAACGCTGGGAGAACTCTGAGAAAAACATGTCGGCACTTTACAATGTCAATTCTCATAACGAACTTTTGAAAGTTTTTAATATTTTACGTGTTGAAGATGGTTAAATATTGCTTTCCGGGCATTACTGAAGTGTATAAATACTATATTTATTAAGAAAAAAGTTAAGGTTTGTGTATTTATAGTAGTTTTGATTGACAAGTTAAAGTAAACAAATAGGCCTACCATTATTACATTTATTTTGTCTAAAACCTAACTTAAGCTTATCATTTGATCACAATGTTTACCTAACCTATAGAAGCATAAATGGTTCTGTTTCTGGTTAAAATGCATATTTCTATATTATTGTAGGCTATGCCTAAATTTAACTTAAACACAGTAATCTTTACCTTTTAAAATGAGTGTATTAATTTAAGTTTAATAGCCTAGTAAAAAAATAGTTTAGTTATTTTAATTAAATATCTCTAGTATAGCCTAGAATCTTTTTTAAAAGAAATAGGCTTTAATTAATTATCAAGAATATTTTAAGTTTAAGACATGTAATGAAGTCTAGGTGCAATAAACCTACTTCAAACAAAACCATGAATTACTATTATTGATAACAATTTTATCAAATGAATAAATCAATAATAATTCCACCTGCTTAGAACATTGACATTGACCTAGGTCTACAAAGGCCTTGAATGAAAGTTTATGCAATGACTCTAACCTACCAAGTTAGCCTATTTATTACTACCATTAGAACATTAAACTCCTATACTATCATGAATTGAGTTTAAGAATAATAGAGCAGACGTTAATCTGCTTCCTACACAATCAAAAAAAGTTGCTAAGTGTGTAATCCATAACTATTTTAAATGAAAACAGAATTATTTTTATGATGGGTCATTCCCATTCCCTAACATAGTAGAGGTGGGCAAAGTGGGCTTAACTTACCACAATTTCTCACTGTTTACACACTACACACAAAACTGTTGAAATTTAATTTCTAAAATTATGTTTACGTAAAAGCAGTTTTCGACGGCACTTGTAAATAGTTATCAGAAGCCACTATCCACAAATTGTTTACATCTGTAAAAATAAAGTATCGTATAAAAAAAGAATCAACAAATTAAATTTTAATTTTCAAAATGTCCGGTCACAGTCCACCAATCTTTCTCTAAGAAATTTAAGGTTATGTCAGAACGTCGGAACCTAAAAATAGAAATAATGGATGGAAATCTACTACCAATAACTAATTTAAAATAAGGCCATTTGCATTGTCAAAGCGTAATAAAACAAATACATTTTATAGCAGACGCAAAGCATATTATTTTGAATAATTATTTTACACTATTTATCATTGTAATCAACATAAAAATTATATAGGAAAATAAAAACACATTTATATATTTATAAAAGTTGTATTCGGTGTTAAACACTGAAGTATAATAATATTAAATATTACTAATAATTATGAACTATGTTAATATACAGTGTATATAATATGTATATAGCATTCAGCTCCTGGAAATTCGTTCTTATAGTGTAGATGGCTTGACATTGTGCTAAAAACATTTTACTATTATTGATTGTTCTGTTCCCTAAATGAGGACGTTTCTCTATAAGATTAAAATAAGTACAAGAACGACTTTTGAAAATTATTAACAAAATTTACATTAAAATATGTTCAAATTAGAAAAAGTTGACAGAAATCTTAGCCACTATCACTGTCATTATTTTTTTGTTTATTAAGTGTTTTGATGTATTATATACTATTTGTTATGTATATAGTAGGTACCCTTGAATCTCCATAATCAAAGATTGTACTTAACGAGATTTCTTTCTAATGCATATATCAAAATCAGCTATTAAGTTATACATTTTGTGCAGACGATTTTGGAGTTTGTAAATTACAATATTAACAGAGATAATGGCAGTAATAATAATTCAATAAAATTCATTGTTAAAATTCAATGACAATCTTTAGTGCTCCTGGTGGGTAGTGGAATAGAATGATACTAACAGAAAATTGTGACTAAATGCAGTATTCTTGTATTTTACTTGTTGCACACTTAAAATAGAATTATTTTAACTAGTGGACCGGGCAATGCTTCCCTATTGCTTGATTTACCTAACCTAAAATTATATTCAGTTTTTGATCCAAATCAGTTGTTGATCAAATCAGCTGTTGATCAAAATCAGCTGTTTTAAGCTTTTCATACGAACAGCTGTTTTTTGTGTCCCTGATAAAATCAAAAGAAATCTTTCTTCTTCTTCCTTAAGATTGACCTTCCATAAGATTAACATGGTAACTTTGAGGGCCACTGGGGCGAAGCCCTTAACATACATTGAGCTCATTTTAAGGGAAGCACAACTTCAGAGTGAGCTCTGTAAAATGACACCAAAAACATCAAAATCGGTTAAAAACTCTAATGGGAGTTCTACTCACAAAATAACCCCTAGCAAATTAATTATGTATATAGATATAGATAAACTATTTATTTATGCTATGAAAATCTTTATAGTTTTATTTAAAGGATTTGTCTCGCTCATTGTAGATTTATTGACAAAACAAACAATTAAAATACTCTATTGAGTCACTTTATAAAAAAAACATTTGTCTATCATACATAGTAATTTTAAAACCTTAATTTTTTAAGTACCATACCGGTACAGTAATTAAAATAAAATACGGTAAGTTACTGATAATGAAATGGTTATTTATTTTTATTATTTTTTCTTACTAATGTAATAAAAACATAGAATTTAAGTACAAATATAGTTGCAATTATATCGGTACAGAACTACAATAATAGTAGACTAATATTTAAAATTGCCAGCAGATTTTTTAGCATCAAGCCAAAACTATTTTTTTTTAAAACATTTATTTTTTGTTTGTTTGTTATAATGTTTATGGTTATATCTTGTATTATTTTACTATTGTTTTGAAAGGGGTTGTTTCTATGGTACATATTACACCATCAAATAAAAATCTTTGATCAAAGATTTTCCATCAAAGAAATTTGATGATTCTTTGACGAAATAATTCGTTCATCAAACTTTGATGAATCTTTGACATGACTTGTTGTAAACTTTGACAAAGATTTTCATAAAAGAATAAGAATAAAGTACTAAAATATTAATATAGTATGCATTTTTTAGGTATAATCTGCTAACCTCAAAATATACGATTTTTCTGTTTTCATAAATATTCTTTATATACCTTTCCTTTTATATTTATAATATGATGGCAAAATTTACATGGAGTCTTGAAGTTATGAAAAATTTAATTTTACATTACGAAAAAGAATACTATTGTACTATTGTTTGGAACATAGTACTATTTTGTGGAACATTCAAACGAATGCCTACAAAAAACCGTGATGTACTGTAAGGCAAAAACCTTTAGAACAAATTACAAAATGTTTTGTAGTCTATAATATTGGGATTGGCAATATAGCCTAAGTTTATGTTTTTTGTACAGCATTAAAATGACTTTTATTACGGTATGTTTACTTTATTAAAAGTATAAGGCGATGATAACCCACCTAGGTTTTTCGCCTTTAAAAACAAAAAAAAAAAAACAAAAAAATATTAAAAGTATATTTACAAGACTTTTAAAGATTTGTTTTAGAAATCTTAAAATGAGTTATTATATTAATCACGATCTTCCAACTAACTGTAAGTTAATTTTGTAATAGTCTAATAGTTAATAAATACTAAAAATATTAGAATAAACCGAAACATGTCCCCAAAATATATCTAGTTAATAAGGCCTGTATTACACTATCAAATTTCTTTGTCAAAAATTTTTTATCAAATTTTGTTGATGTGTTATTTGATAATGTAAATAGGTAATCTTTTATCAAAGTTGGCACACCTCAAATTTCTTTTGTCAAGAACCTTTGATCAAATCTTTAATCAAAGATCTTTGACAAAGAAATTTGCTAGAATACAGGCCTAACCCAGTTGATCAAAGAAATTGGACAGGTGTAATATGTATTCTATGACAAATCTTTGTCAAATATTTCACCAAATATCCTTGATAAAAAAAAGTTCGACCAAATATTTGACAAATAACTTTGATAGTGTAATGTGACCCTAAGCCGAGCGAGGTTATTATCTAAGCTGTGAATATAAAGTTGTATTTTAGTGTTTATTTCTGTACTGTGTTAGTTGTTCTATGAGAAGGTACTTACATAACACCAGAAATCAAGTGGTAGGCCTATGCCTATGATCCCAAAAAAGGAAATAAAATAGGATTATTACTAATCCCTTTGAGTATTTTACCAAGTACCTACTTTACAGATAAAGTTTTTAATATTTTGGCAAAAATATTATGTGTTAGCCTATTTCAATCATTTCTATTTTTCTGACTATAAGTTAGTTATTTTATCACTACGGTTTGTAGTAATGTTGTGAATTATTTACTGTAATTACATAAAAAGGGTACGGTACTTTAATGTAATTTGCCTTTTTCATTGTCTTACAACCATTAGGTAGGCCACAGAGAAGAAAAATGTTTCTTCTCTGTGGGTAGGCCTAATAATGGTCATTTTAATTACCATAAATTTTAAAGGGGTAAGGGAGGTCAAAATTTAAAACATGTTTAAAAAATATAATATATTGTGATAGTGTAAGTTTGAAGTTTTTAGGTTTAAAAATGAAAATATGTGACTGAAAGGGCTAACTAACAGCCAAAAAATTCACTAGCTAATGTTACTCGTAAAATCCTGGAACTTTGATAGTTATTTACTTTCAATAAATTATAACATTTTTTTTGCCTTGTACTAAAATCAAACAATGATTTTATACTATGCCCTTGTTAAACTACAGAGTATTTTCAAAGTTAACCTTACACATACAACTTGCACACTTATTACACAATAGGCCTATATTACAATACAAAACATATTCAAATCTAAATTTTCATTTTGAAACTTTTCTTCAATTTAAATAAATTTAAAGTTAATATTGAGTTAGTTGCAGTTTTATGCTTTCAGTGATCAACACAACTTTGTCCTATTTTGAAAAGAACAACCAGGAAATGAAAATGGCAAGACCTACTTGATTAGAATTATTATTGTTGAGTAGTTGTGCAACTAATATCTATAATAATAATGCTTACCAAGAATTAATACAATAATTTGTATTTAACTTGAACTGGATAAAATTCTCTTATTTCAAATACAACCTGGCCAGTGGTGCCCCGAGGATTTGGCTTGAAGGGGGCTAAACTCAGGTCAGAGTATATACATATTCAATAAAATCTAAAAGGATGGAAGTTCTTTAACTTATCACAAATTCTGAAACATTATATATTTTTTTAAAGTGAATGGTGACAGGCTGGAGTCAGACAATAGGGCTATTTATAAACATTCTTTCCGCAAGATCACTCCGCACTGACATTGAGTGACGGTCTTGCCATCACCCCAAAGCGCTGCCTTACTTGGGCCATGTTATACGGGCCCTACCAACGCTGGCAAATCTGCGTTAACCGGGCGTTGAGCGTTGTCAACTTGGATTGATGCGGTAGGTAACGCTATCAACACCGAACCAAGTTATACAGAGCGCTATCATCTTGCAGCGCAGCTACCAGAGAGGTACCTATCACATCACGAATTTAATCATAAATGTAATTTTTAATTGAATATTGACTACAGTCGACTACCTCCAGACCATCCTGCGGGTTTCTACACAAGTAAAGTACAACCTATATAATACATAACTACTGTTAAAAATTAACTTTTAAGACGTTTTTAAAGCGTACTTACCCAAATTATAATTTTTGCCACCCACTCACTGAATTGTCATTTTTCATGATGTTGATATAAACAAACATGACACCAGACAACAGGAATAAACATAAAATTTTAAAGCATGACAAATTAAAACTTTACAAATTTATTTGATAAAACAACGAAACACATATTTTAGATTCATAAAATTGTTCAACATGAATAAGTGAGCCTAAGTATGATGAAAAACTAAATTTATAATACCTATAAAAAGAAATCTGTTATGTTTTTCTGCATTTTTAGTTCAACTGTTTTTTTAAACGCATAATCATGCCATTTCTTCATAAACATAACATCAACAGCTAATTCGACAGCCTGTTGCTCGACATAGGTAGTTGCTAGTTCCAGTGCTGCCCTCTCCTCAGCATGAGTCAAAATTCAAACGCCATTTTCAGTTTCATTTAGGCCGGAAATAAACAGACTTATTCATTCCTGTTAATTCCTGCCGTGGGAAACCCAGATAACTCATTTCCAAGAAGTCGTCTGGATCATCCGTCATCCGAACCACCCGAGTCCAGACTAGAGGGAGTCGACTGTATACGTATTCAACAATTGATTAGTTTAACCCTTTCCACTCGAATTACTGGGGACCTAGTGTTGCTATCAGGCCAGATTAATTTTGAGCAAATATTGCACTGTAACATGTTTACTCAAAAAAAAGTATTTCTGTCAGTTCTAAAAGGCTGATTTTTTTTGTAGTTTCTTCTATGACTAAAGTATAGATTGGTATGAAAAAAAAACATATATTTTTATTTTCAAGTATATGTTTTTAATTTGTATTTATTGAAAAAATATAAATTTGTTACAAAAAACCGGAATAAACAAGAATTTTGGAAAAATATTTAATGGGAAGACTTATATTTGTTGCTTGTTTTTTGTTGTCTATATCATTATAAACAAAATTAAGTGGTTTACACATGTTTTAGACACAATAATAAATTATAAAAAAATTATAATTGAAAAACAAGTTTTTTGTAAACAATGAGTTTTTATGAAAACAATTAGTTTTGACACCAACTTGTACAAAATTGCCTCAATTATTTATTATATTGCTTAACAACAGTATTATGTAGATCAAAACTAGTACCGGTAAGAAAAGCTTTTTTCAAAACTGTTTTTTAATATTTTAATCACTCAGGTTCGAAACAAAAGTTCCGTCGCCAAACTGCTATCGTAACAAACTGTAACAAACTGCCGCTGTCTTCGTTCATTTTATTTCACAACAATCATTATTATTATAAAAATAACAATATTCAAAAATAAACTGTGAAATTACACACGATAACCTAGTACAACAAAACTAAACAGCACGTAAGCTTACTAAAACACTGCGTAGTAAGTAGGATCCAAACAACGGCGAGAGCAGACAAAGACGGCAAACATTACATTTTCTAAGATTTATTTACCACAGAAACTGAACTCAAATGGTCCTAAAAAATTCCACAGATAGCAGCACATCTCAAACTTCAACAATAGCGGTCATCAACGTAACTACGTCTGTTCAAATGCAATCAAAGAACGTTATCATAGCGAGTTTGGGGCTCGCCCGACATAGGAGTTCATGCGGAATAGTAGGGTACGGGGCTGCCCCGACACTCGAGTGGAAAGGGTTAAAATAAAATCCACATTACTCAAAAGACCTTCTGGGGGGAGAGGTCCCGTTCGTTCCCCCCTCCCCGTCTGTATGTTTTATATTTCTGTATTGAGTTTTATATTAAAACCTGATGTAAATTGTTTGTATTGGAAAAGCCTGTTTGTAACCATTGGTGGTAACGGGCCGGCGGTCTGGTTAGTAATTTGCAGTGAGAGGTTATTGACAGTTATTGTCTGTGATTAGTGTAAAGTCTTGTCCATAACAATGTTGGTAAAACTTGTGTAATGCCATGTGAGTAGCTGTCAGTTATTTGTTTGATTGACAGTATTTTTTCTCACTTTCTGTTAATGACCCTGAAGCAAAAACTAAGGATCACTCACCATCTGGAAATAAATTAGATAAAATTGCAAATTGCTGATAGACCATATAGAGATGCATTGGTTGCCAGAATTAATGGTAATTTAATATCACTTGATGTGAGAGCTCGATCACTTGTAATGTTACCTTTAATCGACTGTAATGATTTTTCACATTCTTTATTCCATTTGAAGTGTATGTCCTTTTGAAGTAAGGATGTAATTTTGATACTAAATTTGGTATGAAATTTTTGTAATCATTAAGTGTTCCAAAAGTCTTTTCTTTACACTTCAGGGTAATTGTTTACTATTACTTTGTCAGAAGCAAATCTTTCCTTATTGAGATATGTTTCGTATTTATGTATTCTAACAATGATGAATTAACATGAATGAAAGCCTGAAAAAATAAATTCACCCTAAAAAATGAAAAAGAAAAAAGCCTGAAGTAAAAACTTATAGTATCGAGTCCCAGTATGTTTTGAAACAAACGAAGTAGGCTTAATAGTAAACAATAGCCGTTATTGCTAATGGACTGAAATCGAGGTAATAGTATACAAATACTGGGTCAACTTCAAATTTTATGATATTTTAGTTAGACAATAAATTTAAGAATCGCTGACTAAAAAACAAAAACTACATGTCGGAAACGTTATATATAGACAATAATTAATATAAAAACTTACATATGTTTACACTTTTGAAACATACTGACTATAGAATGACAAATAACTAAACATCAGAAACCTTGTGGATAAGCTTACCGAGCGATAAGAAAGTTCAAAGTCCAGCTTTGAGTGTTGTTCAATCAGTTTTATACTAATGACAATAGCATTGTAGTAATACGATAATTAATTTCTGTATATTTTCGTTACTTCTTGTTCAATATATACGCAAGAACTAAAAAAAATATTGTAATGAAATTACCTTCAAAATTGTCTTCAGTCCTGTGAATGTAGCACTAGCTACAGCGCTGTTTCGCCGATCACTGTCGGCTTCGTCAGGCTTGTATTAACACATAAAACACGTACTCGAACAACACACAACACTAACACACACAAAATCGGAGAATAACTCCTCGTTAATATAAATATAATAAAAATGTTTGTGGCCACATCACATACGTTGTGCTTGTCCGACTACAGGTAGGACACTGAATATAGATGTTGGTTATCAGTAACCGTTTACTTTAGGCCTAGTTTAGCGATTACATCGTACATAGGGTTGGAAGAAAAGTTTAACTTATCATTTAGTATGTTATCCGTACTATTTTTGTATTCGTTATAAATCTGAAATTCTTCCAATACATTCATAGTAGTGCCTTTCTTGGCTCTATGTAAAATTTTTAAATTAGTGTTGATGTCAGTGTAAGTGTGGTTTTTGTTTATTAAGTGTTCTGTGTAATTTGAACTCTGTTTGTTTGCTATTGTTTTTTCATGGCTAGGGATATGTTCTTTGAATCTGGTTTTAAATGAACGTCCTGTCTGGCCTATATAAACTTTGTCACAGCCGTTACAAGATAGCTTATATATTCCACTATCCATGAATTTGTCTTTGTAACTGTTTGGCTTGGTTTGTAAGAAGTTACTCAAATTATTAGAAGCTCGATGAGCGATTTTATAGCCATGTCTGCGGAAAGTGTTGCTGATAGGACGATCTAGAATTCGGTTGAACTTCATGGAGATGTATTTTGGTTTTTCAATAATTGAAACTGATTTTTTGGATTTGTTTCTGTGTTTATAGTTAATATTTTATCTATTGAAGTGGGATCGTACCCGTTGGATATTGCGATGTGTTTTATTGTAGCTATTTCGTTGTTGAAGTCTTTAAGATTCATAGGCGTGTTGATAGCGCGGTGAACGAAGCTATTGTACGCTGCCAGTTTGTGTGATATCGGATGGTTTGAAGTGCTGTGTATTGTATGGTCGGTCTGCGTAGGTTTTCTGAAAATTTTAAATATATGTTTATTTTCACTTCTGGTGATGGTCAGGTCAAGAAAGTTCAGGCTGTTGTTGGTCTCGATTTCAGTGGTAAACTTAAGTGAGGGGTGGACGTTATTTAAGAAATTGGTTAGCCTATGAATTTGTCTCTCTGTTCCTTCAAACAGGCAAATTATGCCGTCTACGTATCTATAGTAATAAATTATTTTTCTATTGAATGGGTTAGTCTGGTTGATAATATGTTTGTTCTCTATTTCATTGAGGAAAATTTCCGCCATTATACCAGACAGGGGGGAACCCATGGCTAGACCTTTACTTTGCAAGTAAATTTTATTGTTGAAAGTGAAGTAATTTTGGGTAAGACAAGTTGTTAGTAGGTCAATCAGCTCTTTTATCGCCTCTGTGTTAAGTTTACTGTGAACTTTTAGGTTTTCTTTTAGGATCTCTATTGTTTGTTTGATTGGGACATTCGTATACAAATTGGATATATCAAATGAGAGCAGTGTTTGACCGTTTAGGAAGGGTGTGTCTTCAATTTTCTTGATTAAATCTAGGCTGTTCTTCAACAGCCTGAACTTTCTTGACCTGACCATCACCAGAAGTGAAAATAAACATATATTTAAAATTTTCAGAAAACCTACGCAGACCGACCATACAATACACAGCACTTCAAACCATCCGATATCACACAAACTGGCAGCGTACAATAGCTTCGTTCACCGCGCTATCAACACGCCTATGAATCTTAAAGACTTCAACAACGAAATAGCTACAATAAAACACATCGCAATATCCAACGGGTACGATCCCACTTCAATAGATAAAATATTAACTATAAACACAGAAACAAATCCAAAAAATCAGTTTCAATTATTGAAAAACCAAAATACATCTCCATGAAGTTCAACCGAATTCTAGATCGTCCTATCAGCAACACTTTCCGCAGACATGGCTATAAAATCGCTCATCGAGCTTCTAATAATTTGAGTAACTTCTTACAAACCAAGCCAAACAGTTACAAAGACAAATTCATGGATAATGGAATATATAAGCTATCTTGTAACGACTGTGACAAAGTTTATATAGGCCAGACAGGACGTTCATTTAAAACCAGATTCAAAGAACATATCCCTAGCCATAAAAAAACAATAGCAAACAAACAGAGTTCAAATTACACAGAACACTTAATAAACAAAAACCACACTTACACTGACATCAACACTAATTTAAAAATTTTACATAGAGCCAAGAAAGGCACTACTATGAATGTATTGGAAGAATTTCAGATTTATAACGAATACAAAAATAGTACGGATAACATACTAAATGATAAGTTAAACTTTTCTTCCAACCCTATGTACGATGTAATCGCTAAACTAGGCCTAAAGTAAACGGTTACTGATAACCAACATCTATATTCAGTGTCCTACCTGTAGTCGGACAAGCACAACGTATGTGATATGGCCACAAACATTTTTATTATATTTATATTAACGAGGAGTTATTCTCCGATTTTGTGTGTGTTAGTGTTGTGTGTTGTTCGAGTACGTGTTTTATGTGTTAATACAAGCCTGACGAAGCCGACAGTGATCGGCGAAACAGCGCTGTAGCTAGTGCTACATTCACAGGACTGAAGACAATTTTGAAGGTAATTTCATTACAATATATAAACAGTCCAAGGCAAACAAATAGTCTATAAAAAAAAATAACCTGAAGTTCTAACAATTTGTAAACATATATTTATATAAGTTAGTATATTAACAAACTATTGTCTATTATTATTATTGTCGGAAAACAAGAAAAGGCTACATTATCTTTTTCGTGCTATCAGCGAGGTTTACGATGGTAACTGATGAATTGGACACTTTAGCTACACAGCACTCTGATACAGAAAGTGATCCAGACGACTTTTAATGTAAGTTTTTTTCATTATTAATGATTTCCGACATTTAAGTTTTTGTTTTTTAGTTAATTCTTGTTCAATATATTGTCTAACTAAAATATCATAAAATTTAAAGTTGGCCCAATCTTTGTATAGGTACTATTACCAAAATCGACAAATACACATGTCCGAAGAGCTGGAACAGTAAACAAGATATAAGGTCAGTAGGCCTAAATAAGATAAGTGGGTCAACGAGCAGGTTTGTTAAACATAGTCTAACGTTGGCGCAGTTTATTTTCCTCACCAAAAATGAATTTACATTGCAACATGTCTTGTACAAACACAGCGTTTTGTGATAGTCGAAAAAGTGCCCGGAGTGTGGGAACAATATGGTTTTCAGTCAGAAAATCGGTCTGTTCCGTTGTAACAAATGTGTTACTGTATTGAATAGTAGATGTAAGAAAGTTTCCAGACAGTGTAACAAACCCGTTTCTCAAAATAATAATAAAGCAATTGGCCGGCTATACAGCAACGAAAATAAATCTCCAGTGATGAACCGTCAACAAGCAACACTCGTTCTTCATCAGATGACGACTTTTAAAGTAAGTTACTCATTTGTGTTTCTTTTTTAACACTTAATTATGTTAATTAAGTGTTAGAATATATAAATATCTCAATACAGGAACATTTGCGTGAAACATATTAATCAAGTTAATTCATTGTTAAAATACATAAATACGAAATATATCTCAATATGGGAAGATTTGTTTCTGACAAAGTGATTGTAAATAATACCCTCTTTAGTTTAATGAAGACCGTTTTCATTAATAGTATGACCTAGGTATTGTACTGGTTTTTGAAATATTTTGAGTTTGTTTATATTGAAATATAAAATCTTTTTAAAGTTTTTGTAACAGAACTATATATAAGTGTACCGTATCGGTGTCTTCTTTAATTATTGTAACTTACTTCCTCTAGGCTTCAAAACATGTTTCTTCTCTCTCTTGTAACATGTATTACTTATTTAAGCAGTAGCTTAAGATTGTAATGTTCAATTTATCAAAATAAAAAATAAAAAGACAATTCCATCCATCCCCTTAAATTAATTAATCCACAAATGTTCGTCTAGTACTTGGTGCAGATTTAACTCAAAACATTAGTTGTTTAACATGTAGGTGGGCTGATTTTTGGATCCAACGCATTCTGGCGGACGTTTCTCATATCTGCTATACAAGTTTTTGGCAAATATCTTAGAGATAACAGCACCATTGCACAAAAACAATACCGCATAGATACACAAAGTTTACTGCTAAGAAACAATATTGCCTATGTACAGTTTTTATAAAAATGGTGAACTACTAAGGGTCTATAATGACAATACCGCCTAACATCAATTATTTACAAACCAATACCGCATAAATGAAACTCAATAAAGAATCAATCCACCTAACTAACATGGTAAATTTATTAACTTAGATTTCTTTTCTTCAATAGTAAAAAAGTATCAAAAATCTTGCTTAAAAAATAAAAATAGCATCATATTAAATACATGTTATATGTACTTGAAAATAATAGGATTGTTTTTTACTCCTGTAAAGTTTCTGAAACGTTAGTTAAGCGGTTTTGTTAGCTGATGATATTTAAGAAATACATCTAAGCCATTATAGCTGCAAAGCAGGTTGAATAATTTAACTAGTCTTTCTGTAACACCAAAATAGTAAACTAGGTCGAGCCACCAACCGGCCTCAATTTCTAACAGCTGTTCTCAGTTGGAAATTTCCAATTCTGTACTAAGCATTCAACAGTCCATCTTGTCTTTCATCAAAGAATGACATGTTAGCTAGAGCTGCATGTAACAATGGTACCTCACTCTTTATAATAGGGTAAACCAATAGGCCCCTAGGTGTAATATAGGGTATAACAGGTATTTTGGGTGCTTCCTCCAAAATTATAATAATACACTGTACAAATAAAATGACAGTTCTACAAATTTGGGGGTACCTGCTTTTTATCTACAATTTAGATAACATTTTGCTTTTAAAATTAGTCTAAATTAGGATCACACTCAAATGCAATTTACTAAAATTCTAGAAATAATTAACAGGGTTGCCAAAAGGGTTTAGGGGGCCTGGGGTAAATTTAATTTCGAGGCCCCATGACTCGAAGCTAAATGTTGGAGGGAGGGGGGAAGGAAGGGTAACTTTTTTTATACAATAGTTAATATTTTTAAAAAAATAATATAGTACACGTAGACAGTAGTAACACATAATAATATTGGAAATTTCGGCCGCCTTCAAATAATATCACTTTTTTAGCCTGTAAGTGCATCTGTACACCATTGAACTAGTGTTAGGAGGTTACAGAATAAAATTCTCGCTGGTTCCGATTATTAAAGTACAGTATTCGTAATGTTCCGATTATTTCCGAATGGATCTGATTCCGTACGTTTGGAATCATCCCATTATGGAAGCGTTAGTCCAAGTTCATCGAAGAAAGGACAATAAATAAAAATGAAGACTGAAATAAAATACATTAAAATACAACAAATATATTATACTTACATTTTACATTGATGGCCAAAAATAAAAGAGAAAGAGAAGAAGAAAGTAGACATACTTACCTACCTTTGGACCTGCATATGAAAATGAATTACCTACTTCTTGCAAATAATAAAATCTACAAATACTGATATATTTAAAACTATAGTAAACAGCTATGAAATAAAAGTAAAACTGTTAGGAAAATAAAACAAATACATACTTATATATTCCATTGAGGTCCAAAAAAATTGCACACTTGGTAGAGCTCTGGGCGTCAAGTTGGCCGCTCTTCGGATGAAATGTAAACCTCGTCAACTTTGACACTCATTTACGAGTGTTCTTCGCGACTCTAGGATAGCTCCTACCTGCCATGTGGTGTCTTATGATGTAATTACAGAATACCTGTGCGTTCCGTTGTATTGCAAATTGTTTTTGTCCATGTAAGATCGTTTTTAGTAAAAAAGGCGGCCAAAATACCGCCCTAGCGCCCGGAAGAAGGTTAATGAAATAATTATCTATATTGAAACTTAGGATGTTGAAGAAAAACTAAGTAAACTCTTTAAACAACAAAATTCAAACTGAGTGCTGTCTGTCTGATGTTGTCTGGTTGACTGCGACTGCACTGACAAGCACACAAAACGCTGCAGTACTGCCAACCACGCAACTTTAATAGGTACCTCACAAAAACAAATCTGTCCGGGTAACTTAAAAATCCCACTTTATAATTTCACTTAATTATTTTTCCTTTCAGAGAAAAATTTTTATGTTGAACTCAGTTCCATATATCAAGTGATTTTGGGTTTCATAAAAATATTTTTAAACTATGCATTATGGAAAAAAAGTAAATTGACTGTTAAATCAACATATTCATTGTTTTACATTTTTTAATTATTTTTAAATCCAGGGGCCTCCGGACGTTGGGGGACTGGGGCAATGTGCCCTTTTTGCCCCCCCCCTCTCAGCGGCCCTAATAATTAGAGAAGAAAATAAACTACGATTTTTTTATGTTTTACTTTAAAGTTGCTACAAGTGATTGAATCAATTTCGTTGCAAAGTATGATTTTTATAAGAAAATTGAAGCTCTACTTACAAGTAAAGATGCAAAATAATTAAGGTTTCTTTTTTCCATGAAGTTAAAGAAAAGAAAGTTGGC
This sequence comes from Philaenus spumarius, assembly GCA_018207615.1. Taxonomy (NCBI): domain Eukaryota; kingdom Metazoa; phylum Arthropoda; class Insecta; order Hemiptera; family Aphrophoridae; genus Philaenus; species Philaenus spumarius. The sequence continues at coordinate 188,874 of JAGFPH010000401.1, read as the reverse complement.
AGATTAAGTTTTATTAATGAAAATCACAATATTATAATTTGGTTGTATTTCTTATTTTGAGCACAATTTAATTTTAAAATATTGTACATGTGTATAAATATTAAATTATATTTAAGAAGAGTAACTTTATAAAACAAAGTCTTGATTAAACACAACAGGGCACAGAGAAGTTTTTACTCTTATCTAATTCCTTTTCTCCATTTTATGACAACATAAGTAGCAAATAGGAAGTAAACAATCCAACCAGCTGAAGATATAAATCCTTTGTAAACTGTTGGATGTGAGAAAGGCCATGCTCGAGCTGAGATTGCTCGGAATGCTTCTGTCGATAATGTAAGAGGGAGTATCCAACCAACAGATCGCAGCACATAATGCATACCTTCTAACGGCCACATCATACCTGAAATATTGCAGAGAATTAGATTATATACAGTGACTAGTCAAAGTGGGTTAACACATTTTGGTAAGCAACTAAGAAAAGAGACCATATCTAACAAACTGGCCAATTAAAAATGGCTTTGCTAATAATGTGACTAGGTGAGAAAACAATAATTACAGTGTTATGTTACACAAAAGTTAACATTTTATTATGTTTTTCCTTTTAACCCTAGAACCGGCAGCTTTAACGAAAATGGATTTTTTGGCGTGTGCAAGCATTTTAAAAATTCGCCAAAAATAGTAAATTAACCCCAATCCAAAAGTGTTCTATAGCTTTTTTGTAGAGAAAGGTTCAAAGAATTTGTATATGCCAGTAAAAAATTATAGATGTAAAACTTACAAAGTTATTAGCTCAAGAAACAAAAAATGTTCAGTTATGAAAAATAAAAGTTCAACTTTAAGTCTACATAAAAAGTAGTAAACATTTTTTGTAATTTTTTCCATAAATGTAAAAAAGTTACGTAATTTAGTTCTAAATAGAACTGTATAAAAACATTTAATATTTTCAATTTCTTATTTTGAAAACACGAGATTTTATGTTCTTACTACAAGTCTGCTATCAAAAGTATGCCAAGTTAGAAACGTAATTTACTAATATATGCTGTGCCCAAAAATAAAATATTATTATAACAAAGTGTAGAGAATAAATCAAAGAACTGAACTGTATACTTGTAAATTATTTTTTCATAAAAGTGTTTGACTTAGAATTATTTGAATAACAAAAGTTAGAAAAATATAGAAAACTCTCGTCTGTACAAGATGCGCGCGCAAACTCCTATGTCTGGCTATGTTGTAAAAGTCCGTTAGGCTTCAGATTTGAACGTTAGATGAGACCGTATTAGCAGTCACTTTCCCACGGTCCTACACAATAAACTATTCAAATATAGCATATTTGGTTTACAGGGGAAGTTAGCTTGAAGCATTATGTTTACAAAGATACCAAAATATATCTAAAAAGCGATTGAGGTCACACACATATCACGTGAAATAAATAACGCTGTTTATTGGTTGGAAAACTGACCAATTGCAAGGGTCTACAAAACCCCTTACAACTTCAGAACTATTTGTCCGATTTTTGATTGAATGAAAGTTTTGGATAGAGGAAATTGTGATGAATCCATCGATACATAGGTTTAACTAAGACAACCTACTGGGCGGGTTTTAGAGATTGACGAAAGTTGAGTCATTTCGTTATGTTTTGTATAAATTTTCGGGCGCCGATTAATTTGTAGAAAACTAATAAACTGCAACAATGATTACGTTTGTAAATATACGTTTTAGAAAAAAATTGTAAATACAAAAAATAAAGTTTGAAACATTACCTTTCCAATGGTGTTTGTCTTTTTGAGATTGGAAGATTTTTAATGGGTCAAATATTCAATACAATCAAGCGTTACAAATGTGTTGTCATGATCGCACGTTTCGTGCGATCTGCCGGTTCTAGGGTTAATGTTGGTATTCACTAAAAATGTATATGGTTCATAAACAACATTTATGGAGGCCAGAACTTTAAGATAAAAACAATGTTTTGTATACAAATACATATATATACACCAAGTATGAACCAGGATCTATCTTTATGCAGTCAAATACCTGCAATGTTGCCAAAATGAGATTATCAATTAGACAGAATTAATTCATTCTTGTGAACAATTTAGATCTTATTCCATAACGTTCTTAAACTAGGTGCAGTTCAAATTTCTGAATTAATTAGAAAAAAATTGCAAAAAAAGCTTGTTTAATCATTTGCTTATAAAAAATTCCTTGTATGGAAATTCAGATAACTTGGCAGCAATTACAAGACTAAATTAAAAAAAAAAAATTATTCATCTTAATATTTGAATTGTTTTTGATCGTATTTGCCTCAGCTTTTGTTACTTGGGTTTGTTTTTTATCGTTTACTTAGAATAATTATTTGAAAGTAGGCTATATTATCATATAACTTTTGTCTTTTAAATAAAGGAAAGTATCACAAATTGTGATAGTGGAGCCCGGAACTTTTAGATTCAGCGTTTTTAGATCTTCATCTGTTCATATTTGTTAATGGAAGAAAAATAAGGAGATACAATTACATATTTTTTTACTATTTATTTTAGTATTTATTTCTTTTACTATATTTATTTTTATATTCTTGCTGAATTATTTTCTACAGTTAGAGAGACTTATTTGAAGAGTTTAATAATGTACCTATAGTAAAACTTAAATAAAGTAACTATAATAGTATATTTCATTACTAGTACCGAAAGTGGCACTTTCCGGTGCGCGCCCAAGTTTCACGTACGAGGCGAAGCCGAGTACGGGAATAATTGGAGCAAGTGCCGGAAAATCACTTTCGGTACAAGTTATGAACGGTACTTTTCATCACGACGCAAAAATACACACAATGCTGAAGAAGAAACCTCAGTAAAATGCAAACTATTATATTTCTCAATTAACATTTTTTTATAATAACAAATTTACTATAATAAGCCTACATAACAACGTAACAATTAGAAGTTCAAGGTTATGTTTATTGTGCAGTTGGTATTGTTGGTGACATTCACTCCTTCATTTAGAAGTTTTTTCTGGAGTTCTTGCATAGTTGATACGTAGAGCGCGTAGCGGGCAAATTGAAAACTAATTGAGAGCAAGGGAAAACAAATTTAGAGCAAGGGAAAATCAGCTGATCGTTTTTCCCTTGCTCTAAATTAGAGCTTGGGAAACGATCGTTTTCGTTGCTACCAGCTGACATCGAAAGTAGCTACTTTCGGTACGGAGTGATGGAAAATATATTTTATAAACATATTTTCAGTCATTTAGATGAGTTTTTTGAGTCAACAGTAACAATTTGAGTTTTTTTATGGTACTTCAAGGGCTACCAAACAAATCTGAAGTTCTAACAAGTATTATGAAAAAAAAGCATTCTGGTGGTTATACATTACTGTGTGTTTATTGTAGTTTATTTATTTCTTAACATTTTGGTAAAAAAATAAATAAGTTGATAGCATGTATATAACCAGAGTAATTAAAACTTTAGCAATATTTTGCATAAATAGGGCGCAATATTTTTTTTTCATGTCACAAAATATTTTTGCAACAATTGTTAAATGTTTTATTACTTTGGTTATGTATGCCCTATCAACATAATTCTTTTACCAATAAGTAGTAGTTCTAAAAATAACACACACAAAAATAATATTCCAGTAGAAAATTTATTTTACATACATGTAAAAAAAAGAAACACTAGTAAAACAAATATAAAATACTCAAAACACGATTTCAGAACGTATTCAATAAACTAACCTACATAAAATACATTATAAGTGATTAAATGTAAACAAAGACCTAGTAAACAAAATGCCAACAATATCACAAACTTGTCTGGAAAACAGCTGTTGCACTGGTAAAATAATTTCGTCACCAGAGGCAACAGAAGTATCGTATGTTGTTGTATTTTTCTTTTTTTGTGGCGTTTCAATCAGAAATTTAGTCTGCAACATACTGCAATATCGATCACTTTGAGATGGTTCCGAGTTTAGCTGCTAGATGGAATCATCTGATGGAACGTTCCTGAGCGTACGCTGTACGTCAAAACACGCCAATGGGAAGGAAATCCCGGCGTATCACGTACGGCAAAACATGTTGAAGGGTTAATTATTCCAAAGCTGTTTTATTATACAGGGTATGTGAATCGTATCCTTAATATTTCGATAATAAAAGACAGGAAGAGAAATGCAAGTGTTTTCATTCTTGTTAGAAAATTGTATTTTTGAAGAGTTTAAAAATGTGGATCATCATCTTGGATCCGCTACCTTGTACATATATTTTTCAATGTGAGAAAATCAAAAGTGAAAACTATATTGTGTTGAAAATAATATAACCATTAATTAAGATTCAAACATCTCACTGAATATTAAGTTTAATGTGTCAAGATTTACTATCTTTACTTTAACACTATTGGTGTCTTCCCACTAACTTAATTACATCCAACTATAATAATTTACTTAACTCATAAATCAATTCCAAAAACATTTATTGTAACATTTTTGCATTTTTTTAATAAATAATAAAACAACACTTGCTTTTGAACCATGAATGTAATCATCCTTCTATTTACTTTACTTGTTGCATTTAATTGTGTCCTAATGAAGCAACATAAAACTCCCTAATGCACTTTTAGTTAAAACTTGGACGGTATGGTTGTAACACACTTAACTTTCTACAAATAAAAATGTAGTTATTATGATTTATGCAATGTAATTTATGGAATAGTATTATGAAGCAATAAATAAATAGGAGGAACAATGTCTTCTTTTATTTAACTTAGTTTTGAAAAACATGTAAATTAAAAAAATCAGAAGTTCAATTTTGAAGGTTTAAATAGCAGGAAATAAATTAAATATTGACATCTTGAAATGTACTATACTTTCTGGTTTTCTTTCTAGCTGTCATTTCACTGACATTATTGATGATAATATAATGATGATTGATGTTGTTGTGCAGCATCATTAGCTCCACTAAGATTAATACTGACCACATAGACCATTAATACAACAAACAGTCATATTTCTTTAATATGCTTACGTTTTATTAGTTTAACTTGTTTCACATTTATTTTTATCAGGGACATTAACCTATTAATACCAATGCTTACCACTTAGCATGGCAAGAGGGAAGAAACTTCCCAATCCCATAAAGGTCGCTGCAGTGTCAGTGTCACAGAGTACAGAGACCATGAATCCTGAAAATTTAAAAACTTTGAGTTACAACCAGTTTTAAAAATTTTAAGTATTTGTTTTTATACTTACTTAACCTTTTCGTGACTGGTGTCGTGTTTACATAACTGAAATAAACTTTCACAAACTATGGTCGCGTATACTCGTTTTACAACATTATCATTTGAATACTCTCATCGTTTTAACATTAATAATATAATTATTTTACCTTACATGTGCCAGCCACAAAATATAAGCTTTAAAATTAACTATTTGCACTATTAATAGAGGCTGCTAACATTAGAAAATAGAGAGGATAAAATAATGTAAACAGCGTTCACGATCATTAGATTAGTCGAAACATGGTCGATTCATCACAGTGGTACGCAGGATTTTTCTTCTCCGTGTGCGGATGAATTTTAATTTATGTAATCCTAGTGAAATAAGAGGATTTTTTTAAACGAAGAGTCAGGTGTTGAATGTGAAAGCGAATAATTTAGTGATATTTCGAATGACAATAAATTTAATTCCATCATCCATAATGGGTTTCTCCGACACATGTTATCTTTTGTGTGATGCTTTTGTATTTAACACACAAAAATAAAATTTTAGAATGGAACACAATAAAAACTGTTTTGGCTAGTAAATATGTTGTTAGTGAACCAATAATCTGACAAAGTAATTTCGTTAAATCATACATTGTTAAATGGTGATCATACATTTTTTAATGGGATTTAAAAAAAATGTTTAAACAAAGTTAAAATTTAAATAGTTAATAAAAACAAAATTTATTCCTTGAGATTGTGAAGTAATAAATTATAATTATAGAGAAGGACTATACAAAGTTGTTTTACATAAAATAAAGCTTAATAAAATAACCTAGTCTGAATGTGAAATGGTATTTACAGTTGTTAGTCCGAAAAGGTTAAGCAATTTTAAATTACTAATTTTTTTTGAATCCTGTTAAAATAATGTTTGAATAATTCACTTCAATTTATTTTGAACAAGTGTTAACCACTCTTTATATTGTGGACAATCCCATCATGTAATATTTAATATTTGATATTTGAAGGGTCTTCGAGGAAACGATTGGCTTCCTTACATCCGGAAAAAAAATTTAATATTTAAAATGTTTATCTAACAGGACTTAAAATACAGTGCATGAAATGGTTTTGTAAAATAATAGATACAAACCATTGTTTCTTAAATTGTTACCAAAATAAAATAAATATTTTTTAAATAACACGAATATACAAATAGACAGTTAACTCTTATTGTTTACTTTTGGAGCCGACTCTGTTAGTAATGTAGGCTTATTATAGTTTAGTGGCTCCATACACTCACACTTTAAAATAAAGTAGATGTAATATACCATCACACATACTTCTTCTCTGCAGATGATTTTATTTGATCTTCTGAGCATGGAAAAGCTTGAGTTTAATTTCTTATATACCTACGTGGTTTAGGTGAGGCTGCCATGTAAGACAATGATCATCCACAAGATCCAGAAATGTATTCTATTAGTTTCACCAATTAGCTCCAAACCATTGCAAATGAAAGGGTTACATTTTTGTAAATTTTGAAGAAAGATTACCTACTGCATTACCATGATGCAACTTCCAGAAATGTTTACCTACAACTCAAAAGTCAAGCTAATTTTTCCATATGGTTAGCTCGGACATAGGCCTAGTCTGAAATAAACATTTTATCTTGCTAATGCAAATGTTATATTTATTTATCAATCATACAGTATCTCCTTGTAATGGTATTCACCTGTTCAAAGTTTTTTGGTACTTGCACAATCCCTTAGCACAAGGAGATGAATACATTTGTTTATAGGAGTAAATATGAACTTTGAACTCTATTATACAATATTTTTTAACCCCTGTATAATACTTTTTAAATACAATTTCTAAAGATTATTAGTATCAAATATTTAAACTTACAGCTACAACACAATCAAGATGTATAATACTGAAACGAATGGTAATATCAATGTTTAAAATAATTTTATAATAAAACTTATACTATAGTCTTTCCGCTCGGCCGTGATACATAGGGGATTAAGCGACTTCATGGAACTCAACTCCCTCCCCTCCCCTTCCCGACCCGCTGCCGGGCCGGCCGGTGACAAACAATGACTCACCTAGTGGCGCTGTCCCACAGCACTTTTTTTATTTCAAGTTTAAATTTAAAACATTCAAGTTTTTTGAACTCTACATAACATTCTAAAGAAAATGAGTCCAAATGCGACTGAAATTCTTCATATTCACGGCATGAAAGTCGGTCAAAACTGATGGTATACTGTAATTGCTTGTAGTAGGCCTAAATGAATCATAACTTTATTATTAACATTCAAAGTTCACTCAAGAAGGCAAAATTATTCAGTTGTGTGTGGAGCTCAGTATTAGTTTGTTGTGCTATAAACATAGTCTGTCGTTTGTTTTTTTTTTTTTTTTTAAGCTTACAAAATCTCGAGATATTTATTTTTACATTGGCTTAAAAATATCAACATGTTTCCTACTAACTGTTGTGCTTTAAAGACACATGTCAAATAATTTATTGATTCTTAATTATTATTATTTAATTATTTGAATCATTTAATGAGTGACAATACAAGCTGTATCATGTTATTACGTTGTACAACAAACAAATAAACATTCCATTATTATTGTATATAGATATGTATTTTTATCCTAGTTTATGAAGCATTTTGGTCGCGTTTAGACTAATTTTCTTTAGAATGTCAAGCAGAATTTTTAAAAAATTTACATTTTAAATTTAAAATTGAAATAAAAAAATTTGTAGGCTGTGGGGCAGCGCCACTAGGTGAGTTATTGTTTGTCACCGGCCGGCCCGGCAGCGGGTCGGGAGGTGTGGGGGAGGATGAGTTCCGAGAAGTCGCTTAATCCCCTAGGTATCACGGCCGAGCGGAAAGACTATACAAAGTGGTAGAGAGAGGAAAGGAGGTTTAAGGTAACAAGGTAATAAAGTACAAATAAAAGATAAAAATTGGCAGCTGGTGAAACAAATACTTAAAAACCCAATATTAAATATAATATCATTAAACTATTCACAACAATTCATAATTGTTTATAAGATAATACTAACCGTAACACATTCCACTGAATCCAATCAACATTAATAATGTCAAGCTGAGACTAAGACTTCCAATTAGAGGATTATCAAAGATAACAAATAACACAATCATCATCAGCAAAGTTTGTATGCTCAACACAATAAACTGGATAACCACATGGGATATTAAAACTTCTAAAATGGTAATTCCTGCAACAATCATTATGTAAACAATTAATTCATTAGTCCTAACTTTTACATTGAAATATTATCGAATAAAACCCCATACATGTATTTACATTTGTACTTAATCTTATAAAGTGTATTTATTAGAAAATTTCCATAGGAAAGATGAGCTATTGCAGTGACTCTTATTGTAAGACCTAAGGTAGGGAGTATTCAATGAGCACTGATCATAGTCCATAAAACAAGTTTTGGGGTTTCATTAAAAATATGTGTTCGTACTCTAATGGTTGCATTTTACGACTGATATGGAACAAATTTGGTACACACGTTAGTTTTCTAGTCGCTCGGACGAGTTTGTTAGCAAAAGAATCCAACCACCGGAAGCATGTTTTTTACCAGAAGAAACAATATTTTTAGATTTTTCCTACTAGAATGAAACGTTTTTGGGGTTTTATCTAAAAAAATAAATATAGGAGATTATTTAGTACTTTATGTTTTTTTTTACACGACCTTATAGCCTGTCTAGTTTCCCAAAACGTAAATACTATGTTAGTACCATAAAAAACGGTTTGACCGCTGCGAGCAAAGCGAAACAGTCCATAATCCAAGGGCGCAATATCGAGGTGTAAACTGGCAAAGCGAGTGTTTCGAAGCTGCGAGTGGAACAAAGCAGCACGTGAGCCGGGGCTGGAGGCCGAGATGCAAACAAATTCTACTAATATATTATTTTATACACACAGGCATCTATTCAGCCCCTTTGTGAGTAGACCAATTTCCCAAATAGTTAAAATCCTAAATCATGTAATAAACTTAATTTTGGAAATTCGCTTAACTCATGCCAGCGGCTCAGCTGTGTGATCTAATCCTATACTCTAATACGAGCAATGTCTGTTTGTTGGTTTGTTTGTGTGTTTGTACGAGCAATCTCGAGATCCAGCAGAAGGATTTTGCTGAAACTTTGGGATTAGAGGCTTTTGGGACTAAAAAATCGATTGGTGAAAACCACTACCTCAGGAAAACTCGTATTTTTCTGAAAAACTCATTTGAAAATTGAAAATTTTTAACATTGGGGTTATGTAATTTAAAATCAATAGAATACATATGACAAACATCAGCTGTTTCCTATAATATTTCCATCAGCTGTCTCCTATAAATTTTTTTTTTTTTTTTTTTTTTTCTTGTCTTAAAGGTTAGAATTGTTTTAAGCTTGAAATCAGCTGACCAGTGCTAATATTTCGCGAGTTATGAGTAGGCCTACAAAACAGTACTTACCTGATTTGTATTTACATACATTTTCCTATAAAAAAAAAAACACAATTAACAAAAATACCGAGTAATGCTCGGTCGCCCAGGTACTTATTATAATATTGTATTATAAGTAGCCTATATGATTTTTATAAACCAATCTTCAAACTAATAAACGGTACCAGGAACTGGCACATACTTTCTCACAAACACATTTAAATTACTAAACAGATTCACTGTGGCTTGTAGGATGGGGTAGGAGAGTTTTTTTATTAAAATTGGAGATTAACTAATACATATTATTATTATTATCTAGAGAGAAAACTATTCGATCGATTTCGAACAAATTTGCACCAAACACGTTAATTAGGTCTTTATAGATGCACGTAAAAAGGTTTTGAATTTTTTTTTTTAAACCCGCTTTATGGCCAAAAAAACCCCAAAAATCAGTTATAATTATTATTAGCTAAACGAGAATTTTTAGAAAGATGTGGGTTTTTGTATATGGTAGGACACATTAAAGGCTACAAATAAGCCAAATTTGATCAAATTTGATCGTTAGAGCCGTTTTTTTATAAAAAAATAATAACAGATTTTTTGGGGGTTTTTTGGCCAAAAAGGGGGTTGTTTTAAAAAAAAATTCAAAATCCTTTTTCGTGCATCTATACAATCCTACTGGACATGTCTGGTGCAAATTTGGTTGAAATCGATCAAATAGTTTTCTCTCTAGCTTTGTATACATACAGACATACAGACATACATACAGACATACCGTACAGACATACAGACAGACATTTTGTAAAAACTACTTTTTTGGGCTCAGAGGGTCCCAAAACGGATATTTTCACAAAAATCTCAACATAGATTTTTTTTGCGATCACTATACTTTCTCTATACTATAGTATAGTGAGAAAGTAAAAATCATTATGAAATAACAATAATAAATCTATGCTACTAAACAGGTTATAGAGCCTGGCTAATTCAAAACCAACCAATTTTTATTTTAAAAAAGGCAAACAAAAATAGATTTATTCTGTAACTTACTATACAACTGAAGTAGAAAATACTGTATATATTTGTATATTACGATAGGAAATATTTTACTGCTGTAATATTTGTATTCTCTTTAATGATAAGCACTACCACTATTGTTGCTAACTAGGACGTTTTTTTATTCTTAACCCTGGAACTGGCAGAGGGTCATACATAACCACCTCTCAGGCGCAGAACGCAACAATTTCGAACATTTGCGAAAATTTGCATATATTTGCATAATCGATAATTTAACCCACTTAGAATCATCCAATCGTAATAAAACTGGCACCATTGGAAAGGAAATGAATTAAACTTTAATTTTTGTATTTACAACTTTTTCGTAAAACGTATATTTACATACGTATCTTCGTTTTAAAGTATGCACATTGGTCTACAGCTATTTCCGTGCGCGAATCTGCATACAATTGTACTGTTATTTCCCACTTCTTCAACGTTCAAGACCATCTACACAAATATTTCTTTGGCTATTATAACGATACCATTGGATTCGTCAAGATTTTATCTTTCTGTTGGTGCCTTCTAATCAGATGCAGGGGCGGATCCAGGCCCGACTTTTGGGGGGGAACTTTTAAATATCTAAAAAGCTACGTACTTGTGTTTTAGGAAAGGGAGAACAGAGTAGTTCCCAATAAAAACACAATTTTTAAGAATATTAGAATCTGTATTACTGTATTAATATATAGACATTAAACATAACAATAATTTTATACTATACATTAATTGGACTTATGATTTGTATTATGTTATTTAGTTATGAAATGTAAATTACCAAATAAATGTTACATATGTAAACAAATATGAAGGAGTCAAAACAAATATTTATGTAGCTATAAATGAAGGAGTTTATTCTACATATTTGAACAATTTATTGCTTTATTTGTGCAATTCATAATTGTTTCACAATTGTTTAGTTCAAAATAACACTTTGAACGTTTTTACTACATAACCTGCAAATCATGACTAATTTCAAAGTGATTAGGCCTATACATTTTTTACTTCAAACAATGTTTTTTTTATACCAAAAATTCGAGAATGAAATGTAGAATCGAATAGCATTCTACCAGGTTTCAAATAACTTTACATTTTGTAATGAAAAATCAAAAATATCAAATCTTATTTCTTCACTTGCCGTTTTATTAGAACACCGTTATAGCCTAATTTCACTCAAACACAATCTACACTTATTTATTTATAACTAAAACACAATATAACACTATTTTATAAACTGTAATAACCATAAAAAACACAAAACAAATGTTATAACTGACGAATAAGACGAACTGCGACGGCGGACAAAGTTACGTTGTAAAAGCATATTTTAGAAGTTCATTGGTACCAACCTATGAAATCTAAATGTATTGAATTGGACATTGATCAAAACTGTGAAGTTTTCTCTTTAAAACCATATACTATACATTTTAGGGATATATCGAATAAGACTGTAAGAATCGATTCTAAACAGGCTTGCATATTGGCCAAATCTATGACCAATTACAAGCTTTCACCGTAAATATTGTAGAACAGCTGTTTTCAAAGAAACATGTGATTTGAAGACACCATTTTAAAGAGAATCGTCTGCTGAATTCAATGCTGTTATGATCTTCTTCATAAATGACTTCCTTGAGGAGTTGCAGACCGTTGAAAATGAGACAAATCTTGACAGTATACGGGGTTCATTGACGCGTGAATCACACCTGATTTGCATGCTAAAACTTTGAAACGGTGATTACGTATGTAAATATACATTTTACGAAAAAATTTTAGATACAAAAATTAAAGTTTAATTTATTAGCTTTCCAATGGTGCCGGTTTTATTAAGGTTGGATGATTTTAAGTGTATTAAATTACGGAATACGCAAATTTATGCAAATTCTCGCTAATGTTCGAGCTTGATGCGTTCTATGCCCGAGGAGGATCTTGGGGGGGGGACGTTCCCCTAGTCCCCCCCGTGGATCCGCGCCTGATCAGATGTCACTATAAAAATAGTATATTTTCCAAGAATTACTGTAAACCCTTGCGATTGGACAGTTTTTCAACCAATGAAACAGCCCATTTGTCAAGTGATTTTACACCTACCATATCAAATGTTTTGACAGATTTCTTTACACCATTTTGTACAGCAAAGTCTGAATTTTGTAACGGTGGGAAATAATCCAGAAATAACCGGTTTTTTGTCTGTCTAGACGACAATTGAAATGTTCATAATTATTAGGTTCTAGTGAGAAAGTCTAGCGCGTGGGTTCCTACGGTATTCAAACGTCCCGTTCTCTTACGCAGCATGTAGACTGGCGACTTTTCATTAGATTGATGTCATTTTGTTATTCAAATAAATATAACTCAAACACTCACCCAGGTTTTTCGCCTTTAAACCAAAAAAAAAAAATCAAACACTTTTGTGAACTAAGGAAAGACAAGTATACCGTTCTTTTCTTTGATTTGTCCTCTACACTTTGTTATAATAATATTTCATATTTGGGCAAAGCATATATTAGTAAATGACGTTACAATCTAGGCCTAGGTTTGTTACCAGTCGTACTTGGAACATAAAAACTGTTTTTTTCAAAATAAAAAATTTGAAATTGATAAAGGTTTTTATACAGTTCTATTTAGAACTAAATTACGAAACTTTTTTACGCTTACGAAAAAAATACAAAAAAATGTTTACTACTTGTTATGTAGGCCTAAAGTTGAACTTTTTCCTTTAGTTACTGAACATTTTTTGTTAACTTTTACAATTTCAAAATAAACTAATTTTTATTTGAATTCTTTGAAGTTTCTTTTACAAAAAAGGTACTGAACACTTTTGGATTGGGGTTCATTTACTATTTTTGGCGAATTTTTAAAAATATGCTTGCAAAACGCTAAAAACAGGCTGGCCAATTTTAACTTTAAGGGTCGGCTCTAGCTGTCGGCCATGTTGGCTGACACTACATAAGACCAATGTTAAATTAAAATCCAAATTTTTCCTTTATTTTTTATGAATTATGATAATTATGAACGATATGTTATTTTAAAGCTATGGCCAATGTGCATGCAAATGGCTTTTCCAAAACTAAGAAAAACATTTTGTTTAATATTTATTAACAATTTAAAACATTGATTTTTAATATTTTTTTATGTTGTCACTATTCATTATAGCGAAAAACTACCAAGCCATTCGCATGAAGAATTTCGTACCCAAGAGTTTGGTATTTTTAAAAAAACGCTATTAGAACAATTGCGGGTTTTAAATGGATTAAGGCTAAGTAATGTCCGTGTAACCTACCGCCGCTATAGGGTGATTTTAAATATTTTTTTTACGTTGTAACTATTAATTATAGCGAAAAATTACCAAGCCATTCGGATGAAGAATTTTGTCCCCAAGAGTTTGGTATTTTTAAAAAAACGCTATTTGAACAATTGCGGGTTTTAAATGGATTTAGGATGAGCAATGTCCGCGTAACCTACCGCCCCTACGCTGGAGTCGCAGGTTGCTTTCTGTTTTACTAGAGCCGACCCTTAACATTTCCAGTTTAAGGGTTTTAATTAAGGTAGGTTAGCAAAATAATCCAAGAAACTCCAAAGTAATTAAGAAATTTCTAATTTCTTCTGCAGCCCTCACGAATAACCGCTATTATTACAGCAAAGTTAATCCTGTACTGCACTTAAGACATTTTAGATACATACATTGTACAGTATGTAAACTCACATGACAAAATTTTAGCAAGGACTTTGCAAAAACAAAATACAAGATTTAAACAGCACAGTAGATAATGACAAACAACACTAAATTGAGTGACAAAATGTAACAGTAGAGTGGGGTTGAAGTCATGCCACATTTGCTGAATATACATTAAATAACAAGCAGAGGGGGTGAGGAGTGGGACATTTGGATCTATTTGCTGAGCCATTCCACTCAAATTCTTCAAAAGAAACCATTAAATTTGAAAAGTAGACTAAGCATACTATTGACTAAACAAAGTTAGGTTATGTCATAATTTAAATGGTTACCGGTAATGGCTGTATAAACATATAAGTAAATACAAGGCCAAAAATAAAACTTAGAGAAAAACATGTGTCTTCACATAATTGAAAAAGAATCAGTGTAGAAACACTTTTCCAGTTCCAAAAGCTAATTTTTGTATACCGTATCTATAGTAAAAATCTAAATAAACTTTGAGTTATTGAGGATTTTTTTGATAATGTGTTACGTAGGGAACTATAGGAACCCTTAAAAACTTTGAATTCAAAACTTTTGAATTAATCAATCGACTTTATTAGTTAGTTTCTTATTATTTAGACAAGTTTCTAACCTCACTTTAATTTTTACGAGATGATTGTGTAAAGTGAATTTTCAAATTTTTTTAAATAAAACATATTGTTTATTCAAGATGTGTGTTCTGATTATGAATTTACTTGTGTTTATAAACATTACATTGTATTATATTTATAAAACGTATAATACAAAAGATAATTTAAACATTTGTGTGGATAACAAGTATTATTAACAGTCACTTTCAGTTATTTAAATTACTACCAAAAATATGGAATTTGTTTGATAATAATATATTTTTAAAACATACTTGTAAAACATTTCTTAATAGGCTCTTCCTTGTTAACTAAATTTATTTTTCGACATACAAAAAAAGCAATGAGCTATATATTATTGTATTAAATAATATTACCTGCCACTAAACTTCTTTCCAAAAGGCCAGCCATTTTTTCCATCAAGATTGCTCCAACAGTAAACATCATTGGCAAGTAAAACTCAAATCTGAAACATCAAATAAATAGTCATAGAATCGTATAAATAAAATTAAGATTTTAAGAGTACAATATTTTGATTAAAAATATACATATTACACGTAAGAGCACAGGTAAGGTTGGTCACTTACAAGAATGTGAAATAATTATAATTAAGTAAAAAAATAATTCTAACCTTATTTAATGGTAGTTGTAAAAACTTGTTAAATTATGTGGTTTGCTATAAATGTCTAAAAGCAACAAAGACCTCAGATACTAGGGGGTTTTATTACGTCTAGCAGTTTATTTTATCTTCACTGTTTTTCTTAAGTTTCCAAGTGTTTAATGGTCATTTAAAACCATTTTTTTAAAACAAACCCGTAAAAAAAATTAAAAAGAGAGAGGAGTCTGACAACACAATTGACCAAAGTTAACCAGAAATTATTTGCTCCCCAATAAATTTTTACAATATTAACATTGTATTTAAAAAATGTATCAAATAAAAATTTTGTATTCAAACACTTTAAAAATAATAAGTGTTGTATTCGTTTTTTATTATTAAAGTGTAAAATAAAGCGATTGTTACTTAAAAAATACTTTCCCGTTAAAATGCGATGTCATATGGTTACAATAATATTATTCTACCAATGTTTTTAAAATCTTGTAGGTCAGTGTAACCTTTATTGTATCAGCAGCATGCATTTAATAATTACTTGTATATTAAAATAATTTCATTTCTATCATAATAGATTTTGACTTACAAACCAACGATGGCTGGAGCTGTAAAATGGACAAAGCTTGGGTTGTTGTTTCCATACACTGCATCCTCAAACTGGTTCAACAAATAAAATAATACTATTATAACTGTTTTGAAATTAGTTTAGCAACACATTTTTTGTTTTACAGTACATAAAATTATTTAATGAAAATACCTAAAATCCATAGGTGTGACTATATTTCAACTTACAGAAATGGACTTGAGCAATCTGGACGTGTGAATCACTATATATCAACAGTTTTTTCCCCCAATATTCTTTTAAATTTGTTAGCAGTTTATTGACAAGTTCATGGTTTTATTTTATTCTTTACAATTGTGTTAATGTTTATCAAATATTTAAAATATATATAAAAAATATATTAAGTTTTGAGGAATTTGGTTGCCAAAAGCTTATGAGAAAGTGATTAAACAAATCTCTGTACTTAAATTGGAACTTATTTATTATTTTTTCGCTACAAATATTTTCATAAATTGTATTAAGTTTAAATTATTTTAATTTAAATTAAAAATTACAAGAGGAATATTTTCCAGTTATTTAAAACTCCCCTATGTTTGTGTTTAACATAGCTGAAAACCAAGGGTGTCCATACCCAGGTCCTCCTCTCCCTAACACTTGGGGAATGGAAGAAATGTACATTAATAATTATGTCTGGTGTTATATTTTAAGAGTGCGCCTCTTATTATTTAAATGTCAGTATTGCATACAAGTGGTTTAGTACTGAAATATTTTTTTAAATATTATGTACCGATTTATTTTACATATAGGTATTTAATTTTTTTTTCAAAGAGTTCAAGCTTGAGCATTATTGTCACTTAAAGAAGAGAGGGTGACCCTTTTTCTCAAACGGTTTTCTACTAAATTCAAATATCTTAATGTAGAGCAATATCGCTTTGTTCGGTTGATTGTATTGCTTTCTGGTGATGTTTGTGTGTAAAATCAGTATTCCAACAATTAGTTTGTGTTTCAAACTTCTCATAAATATTTTATAGTTAGTAACAAAAGAATTTTCGGTCATCAAATTGATTCTAAGGTTTTTTTTCAAATTGTATTAATATAAATAAAACAAAATTTGAAATTTTATTTTAGAACTAGTTTTGATTTTTTTGAGTTTGATAACTTAGAGGATTTTTTTTCAAAAGGCTACAGAGATCAAATACAATAATTAGTCGCAAAAATAAACATTTACATTTTTAAAAGAAGGTATGTGCACTTGGAAGAATTTGGACATGTTTTGCGTTTAGGCAGGACACCATTGTATTTCATTGAGTACCAATAATATCAATATTTAGTTTTTTCGAAAGTGTTCGTTGATTGAAAAATAATATATAAACATCATAAGAGTGTTTGTCGCAACAATAAATATTTATAATTTGTTTAAATATCGTTTTAAAGCCTGGAATAGGGCATACAAAAAAATTGTTACACTTTGTTACACGGAGAATATTTTTGGTTTTTCAAAGAATGTTAAAAGAAATGGTAACTATTATATTTTAATATCTTGCAAAAACATACTATAATATTTATTTTTTTGTTGCCTCTTATAATTTGTGTTACTAAATTCAAAATTTGTGTATATTAATTTCAGTATAACTTTCTAACAAAAATGTCTCATTAAGCGTAGATTACCAACTACTATGTTTGTTTGATTATTCATTTAGGGAACCACAATAATAATTATTGTATAACTACAATAACTACTCGTGTTGTGTAAAATTGAACCTAAAAGTTAATTTAAGATAAAGTAGATGATACTTTTTTTTAAATTATTAAATAAAATAAAAAACAGTGACCATATTATGAGATTGCATCACTTGCATGACATCAGAAATCAGTTTGACTGAAAAGTTGTGTTGGCACAGAGTATAGGCCTAGGTGGTACTGGCTGAAATTAGAGCTTTGTCATCTAAGTGATCCACAACTGTGTGTCTTTATAGATGTATGTTTGAACTTTTTGGGAGTCATTGCTGGATTGCACAGCCAAGCTTGTATTGTAGACATTTTTTGATTTTGATTTATTTGTTAGTATGTTGCAACTTTAGCTTTCTTAATGTTGTCACTGCATGATTTGGGTGAGTGGGATATTTTTGTTACACTGTACAATGAATAATAATACAATTTTGATACACACATGAAAATATTATACTTTGATTTTATAGTTTATTATTTGTTTGAAATTTAATAATAGTCAGTTTTTACCAATGGAGAGGGTTTCTGACTGTAAACGATTTTAAATGATTTTGTGCTGATCTAGCCATAATATAAATCATATAATTTAATTATTGAAATTATTGTACTTACATAACACAAGTCATGTTTAGTAAAATTGTAATCTTGAAGTTTATTTTCATGATAAAATCTGTAGAATAAAAGGCCACTTAAAAAAAATACTAGTAGAAATATAATACACTAGTAGAAAAATACTAGTGCATACTGGAATATTGGTAATTTTATAACAGAGATATGTCAAAGACTTTTCCAAATAATTTTCACAATAAATAAAATGAATTTAAGCGCTCCTGAAATAATTGCTACAAATATTTTAAAATAAATATTAACCATAAAGAGCAAAATTACTACTGCATAAAAATGACTTAAAAAGGTTGTACAATTATATACAAATATATTTTCTATAGTTTTTATCATCAGTACAAATTTTTTTTACTATACCATTAAATTTAAAATTATTTAATTCGTATCTAGGTCAAAAATAAGAACTTAAACTTACTGCAATGGGTATGTCAGCAATTTGGGGTGGCCAGCCGCAGTCTACGAACACCTGACGTAAGAAGGAAACAAAACCAAACAACATGTCTCGCTTCATAAGATTCCCAATATACTGATCTATAAAGTATAATGTAAAATATTGTGTTCGTGAACATTTATGTTGTCATAAAATGCAAATATTAAATTTGCGTCAATAATAAATAAATTAATGTACTATATAAAAGACTGCTTGTAACCTGTTGAATGAACACAGTTATGCAAAATATATCTTCTTTCATATATTCTTATAAATTACAATTTGAAAAAATAAATTTTTATAAATCTCATATATATTATAAATATATACAGAGTGTTCATAAAATCTGTTTAACCGCCTTCATTATTTTGTTACTAAAAATAAATTAATAAATTAACTAAAAATAAATTTTGTTACTTTGTATATACGGTATCTTGTGTTGCATAACAGGACAAAATTTTTGACATATCTGACCTTTTATGATTTTTGTGGGTTTAGTGGATGAAAGGGGGATAACAATTTCAAATATAAAGGCAGGTCATCTAATACACCATTGTAAAGCTTATTAAAAGAGAAACAGAAAAGTACAAATTCGATATTAGTATCTTACTTCTTTTTCAAAGTAATGGACAATCAAAGTTCTGGAAAAATATATTTTATTATAATATCAAAGCATTAAAATATTATATATTTTATTATAATATTAATTTGTTATTATTAGGAATAAGTAGGTTGATGAGAGTATTGCTTTTTAAAAAAAAAAGGTTTTTTCATCAATGTGTTTATAACTAAATTCAACAAAATTCAAATACAATCTAAAAAGCTTACCAATACAGGATAGCATTTTAAAAGAGATGATAATAGAATAAAAATATAGTTTTCCAAAACTTTGATTTCCATTACTTTAAAATGAAGCAGATACCATTGACTATGTAAAAATGAGTAGACGTCCCAAGAGTATAGTAGTAAATGAAGCCAGGAAAAACGACGGCACAGCAAGGGCATCTATCGGGAGTAACAAGAAGCCAGTCTTAAGCGTAGCAGTAGGCCAGCGCTCCGTGGTGAAATCACGAACTATAGATGGCTTTAATAAGCGGAGACTTATTTTGAGTACTGTGCGAGAGAGAAGGAGATAGTTTCGAGGAAGGGCACACAACTTCCCCTTCCCCCTCGCACTACCACTTTGTCACTTTACCCACCGTAATGTGGCAAACAAGCCGAGCAGCTTCCTGCATAGGTTTTTCGTTTTTCTCAACGGCTGGCACTTTTCTCTTGACTAATATTTGTTTATCACCAGCCCTGTTCCTTACAACGTCCACTGTCCACTCACGTTATTATTATTGAAAGATAATACAATGATTAAATTAATTACATACAATTACAATAAAACAATGTTAACGGGAATATTAAAAGAATATTGTAACTATAGGCATATAAATCATATTGTATTATAGAAATTAATGTTAATGTTGACCCATTGTTACTTTGTGTAATTAGAAAACAACTCTTTACACAAAGCCGACTTCTGATTTAAACTTTGAGCAATAGGTTCTCTTGCAACCTAAAAAGAAATGGCGTTGTTGTCTACACTTAATTAATTAAATATATTTGAAGTAGAGGTTTTATTCTTCTAAACGCTACGTCTTAAACCTACAAAACTGGATTCGGTTTTACACATACATATATATATACATGCTACACATTATTTTTGATATTTTTCCATTAAACTTCATAAATTATGTATTTTTTGTTCTATTTGATTTCATAATTTTTAGTTTTAAGAACTTATTTCTTGAAATGTTGTATATTTAATTTGAATGAAAACTGAACCATTTATGCATCTCTTTATTATCTACTAGCTGAAAACCCTTGCTTCGCTACAGGGAATTTTTTTGTTGCATCACCATGATTTATAATTAATTGTCATAGTATTCTCTCATTTTCTTTCATCTATTATTATTAAAGTGAATTATAACATTTATATTCAATTACTTTGGTATTTATTGTTCACTGGTTGCCCGTAAATTGTCTTCGTCATGGTATGGGTGCTAAATAAATTAAATAAATAAAAAATTCAGAGTGAAGAGCGTCTTTTTTTTCAACCGCTAAATCTACAGACTGGTAAATCACAGTCTTAGCTTGATATTTGCAGCGTCTTTAATTGCGAATGCATAGATCGGGTTAGTTTTGATTAGGTTACATCTTAAATATTTTCTTAAAGTTAATAAGTTCCAAATTTCAGCTCTCTAGCTTTAAGGAAAGAATACAAATTATTAATTGTTTTTAGGGTTTGTTATTACATTTTCAACCATTAGCTGCACGTAACGAAATGTACAACTGGTTTACTTTTTATGTGTATCGTGTAAGAAATAAATGTACAAAATTTCAGCTCTCTAGTTTTAAGGAATGTATGAATATTAATAATTATTGTTTTTATGGGTTGTTAACACATTTTCACACCTAGCAGCAAGTAACAAAATGTAAAAGTCATTTACTTTTCATAAAATTTCAGCTCTCTAGTTTTAAGGAATGTATGAATAATGTATTCATATGTGTTTTGTAAGAAATATATGTAAAAAATTTCAGCTTTAAGGAAAGTAAACAAACAACATATATTGTTTTAGGGGATGTTTCAACCCTTAAAGGTCAAATTTTTTAAAATCCTATTTTAGAGCGCCTATAGCGCCTATGAGCAATATGTGAACCAAATATTTCACGTTTCTTAACGGTATTAAATTAATATTTATAGTTATAGGGGTTGTTACTAAATGTTCACACCTTAGCAGAACTTGATAAAATGGTAAAACTGCTTTATTTTTTATATTTATCTTCTAAGAAATAAATGTATAAAATTTCAGCTTTCTTGCTTTAAGGAAAGTATAACAAACAATGTTTATTGTTTTATGGGTTGTTTAAACCCTTAAAGGCCAAATATTTAAAAATACTTTCTAAGTTCGCCTCTAGCCCCTATTGAGCAATATGTGTACCAAATGTCACGTTCCTAGGCGGTATTCAATTAATATTTACAGTTTTAGGGGTTGTTAATGCATTTTCACCTATTAGCAGAACGTTACAAAATGTAAAACTGGTTTACTTTTTACATCTATCGTGTAAGAAATAAACGTAAAACATTTTTGTTTTCTAGCTTTAAGGAAATTATAACATACAATACTTATTTTGTTATTGGTTGTTTCAACTCATAAAAACCAAATATTTTAAATCATTACTTAGTTTGCCTTTAGGTCCTATGAAAAATATGTGTACCAAATTTCACGTTCCTAGGAGATAGGGTTTTTGAGATATATAACAAACAATATTTATTGTTTTAGGGGTTATTTCAATCCTTACAGACCAAATATTTTAAATCCTTTCTTATTATGCCTCTTGCTCCTATGACAAATACTTATACCCAATTTCACGTTTCTAGGAGGTAAGGTTTTTGAGATATATAACAAACAATATTTATTGTTTTAAGGATTGTTTCAACCTTTAAAGGCCAAATATTTTTAAATGCTTTCTTAGTGCGCCTCTAGTGCCTATGAGCAATATGTGTACCAAATTTCAAATTCCTAGGTGGTAAGGTTTTTGAAATATATAACAAACAATATGTTCGGACATTTGCCATCATTTGTGTGTTAAATAATCACACACGACGTTTCGGGAATAATATAATAAAATTCAACATCCATCATTAACAAACAATAACTTCAAACAGAGAAACAATATGTATTGTTTTAGGGGTTGTTTCAATCCTTGCAGGCCAAATATTTTAAAATCATTTCCCCTGTGGCAAATACATGTACCAAATTTCACAAAAGTGAGTGAGGGCTTTGCCTTTTATATGTATAGATTTGTTTGTTCATAATATGACATACACTTGTCTTGTAATTATTCAATACCTTGTCAAAAATAAACTTTTGACACTATTTTCAACTAGAAATTATCAGTTAGTATATTATACAGGGTGACTGTAGAGTAACTTGCACACCCCTTTATCTTGGTTATTTGTTAAAATAGCTAAATGCGGTTTGCGGCAATATTTTGTTACAGTGAGGGGCTGCTAAAGAAACATAATACCCATTGTTCAATTTTGGTCGAAAGGGGGTTGGTGGGGGAGGGGGTAACTCAAAATTTTCAAATTAGACCAATAGTTATGTGATACATCACTGTAAAGGTCCTGTTGAAATAAGAATTTTGATGTAAAAAAATCTTTTTTAGGACAACCATAACCAAAATGGCGACCATTTTGTTTATAGTCAATGGTGGTAGTTGTGGGCAGAGCAGGCTCAAGGAAAAATCTTCACCCGGGCAAGGATCCTTCGAGTCGCTCCTCTTTCGGGGTCTGAACTAATAATTAATATATATATTTGGGCTTTTGGGTTGATAATTAATTTTTTAAATTACCATCGTTGACATAGTCTAGTACCATATGGATCGTACCTCATCTGTTCTAAAGAACATTTAAACACAATTTATTCCAAAGACTAATAAATATTTTCAAGTTTAACTTAGGCCTATATTGTTTTATAATTATTGGAAAAATAAACAAATGCTAGGTATGAATTCAAAATTTTAAGGGACTACAATTTAAAACTAAGTGGATAATTCCTTCTTTGTTACATACGCTTATGAATACTATCGTTGCATCTGTTTGGTTGGTCACAGTTAGTCTGGGGACCATGATCAGTGCTCACTTACTACACCCAACAAAATGAATGAGCTCCCGAAGTTTCTGCATATCGTCGTGAATCACCCTGCATATAAAATGTTTAATGATTGCCGAAAACGTGTTCAGGGGACCATGATCAGTGCTCACTTACTACACCCAACAAAATTAATATTGCATTGTCATCGGTCCTTGATAAGTGCTAAGTTTCAAATCAATCCGACGTTTTGAAGTATAGGAAAGTATACGAATATACGAAGAAAGGTAAAAAAGGCACTTTCCGGATTTTACTCCTAACGCGTGTCGTGGTTTCTCAACCGACACCCCACCCCGATTACAATAGGCGCAAAGAACTATAACTTCAAAAATTAACGTTATTTATTTTTACAACAAAGTTGTACATTTTACACTTTTTGGCATATAAAACATAAAAACGGTTTAAACATAATATAATATTTTTCAGTGGACAAATAACATCGAAGGTCGGCGGAAGTAAACGAACCCCACTCCCCACTCAGAACGAAGCTTCACAAATGTTCGCGGAAATAAACAAGGCATTGCAACGTTTACTACTTTTTGCATTATTTTTCTGCACATTGCGGTAAATTAAGGGTCTGCTGTAGTGGCGGCCATCTTGGATTTTTATCCCATAAGAGCATTGTTAAATTTCGAACCATTTATTTCGTTCACTCTTTATCATAAAATTGTTTGCAAGGTCTCATTTTAAGCAAAGTCACAATACGCATCCGTCTTGCAATTTACATTTTTTTAAATGCTTTTGATTTGTTATATAATTGATATTTTGTAAGTACAAAGTTTGAATTTTTTTCCTAACACAATAAAAAATTAATAATGAAAAATAATTTGTAAAGCCGGATCCGAAATTGTATAAAGAATATTCAGTTTTTTTTTTCAACACTCAATTACAAAAGATAGACTTACAAAATGGTTTGAAATGAGGCAATGTCAAAGCGTTCAGCTGCAAGAAATTGCACTGTTTAGATAGGAATACAGTGAGAAGCGGTTGCGTTTCCGGTTGCTTTCTCGTTTACTGGAGCACACCCTTAACATCGTTGTTCTTCCATCTATTCTGACTAACTTCCAATCAAAATTCTTCAGATAAGTAAAAGTGAGATAAGTAAAAAAAAGATAAACCTCAAGTATGTTTAGCGGATCATCTGCGTAGCACTTCTCCACTGCAGAATCCGTTTTGTAAATTTAAATCGAGCCACTCAGGTTAATTGAAAGATATTGGCCTAAATTATTTACACTGCAATTGTGCAAAAACTAATAACATGACAAATTTTGATCTTCCTCTTGTTTCAAGTACACATAATAAAAAATAATTTTCCGAAATATCTGCCCTTAAAATTTAAAATTAACAAACATATGAATATTTAAAAAATTGTAATTTTTAAAAATAGGCTATTTCCGATTTTTTTTATGTGAAAAATGGTCCAGTTGGGATCTGTAATTTTTTTTTAATTATTAATGGGTGGCCGGACTTTTGTATCACTCTGTATAATCCAAACTGTAAGCCTAACTAAGACTGTTAAACAAGTGAAGTAGCAACGTTTGGCAACGTATTGACTGATAAGGCTTGTGATTTTCCTCCCTCACCCCAACCTTTTAGCAGCTTTTAGCGGGTGCGTATAGATATGACGCCAGTTCTAGTATGGAGATCGTTGTCAGCAGGTGCCTAACCTAAAATTTATCAGTTTCATGATTTGTTTTTAATTTTATCGTATAATAGTGGTAGTGTGTTTTTTTAAGTTTTTGTTTGGAGTCGTTAGTGTGAGTTTAAGTGTGAGAATTTGCGTGGGTGTGTGTGTGTGAGTGTGTACGGTAGACCATAGACCTTCAATAAGAATAGTGCGTACGTAATATTAGTGTATATATTTTTTGAGTTCATAAGTTTATCATAATATAGATTATTCAGTAATTATATGATTCGGCTATACCTCGAACAATGGAAAGTTCAAATAAAGGTAAAAGGCAGCACAAATGTTGTTTTACTGGCTGCAGCAACACGAAAGGTCGTAATCCGTCCCTTCATTTTTTTCTTTTCAAGTTAAAAGAGCAGAAATTTGTGAACAATGGATTGTCAACTGTTCAAATGAGACCCTGTCATCCCTAGCTCCTACAACTCTAAGCCGCAAAGTTGTGTGTGAACTGCACTTTAAAGATAAATGTTTTACCAGTTGTACAAAAAGAAAATTAAATATATACGCTGTACCGACAAAGTTAACCCTTGACAGTCCCCACACACACGCTCGCACCGCTCGTGCGCATTGAATTCGTCATATTTTGTACGGGTCGCACGCGCGGACGCAGCGATCCATCTCCTGTCGGTATTTTCGAAGAACACTTTGAATGTTCACCGAACATATTTGGACGAGAGCGTGAAAGGTTTGTCGTTTTCAGCGCACGTTTGATTATTGTTTTCCAATAAACCGGTATTCATTGATTAAGTAGGCCAATGGATTGCTCAGAAGCAAATTAAATTAATATAATCCTTTAGAAACGAATCCATTCTTTGGGATTCTAAGTTTGTATTTTTTTTATATAAAAACGTATTTTTTATATGCATTTGTC
Organism: Philaenus spumarius; assembly: GCA_018207615.1. Lineage (NCBI taxonomy): Eukaryota > Metazoa > Arthropoda > Insecta > Hemiptera > Aphrophoridae > Philaenus > Philaenus spumarius. The sequence goes on along the minus strand of JAGFPH010000401.1, from coordinate 162,675 downwards.
AGTTAAAAATGGTATCAAAACACTGTTTTCAGGGCCTCAGGGTCCGTCCCTTCCCTTTCCACCCCGGTTCCCCCTCTTCCCCCAGTAGGCCACTTTAGGCCAGACACCTCCCTTTACAAAATACTGGCTACGTCACTTGGTCACCTAATGTGGTGAGCAAAACAACTAAAAAAACTCAGTATATTTTAATGCGTTCATTACCCCAATAGAAAGTAAATTTATGTTATTAAATTAATTTAGATTAAAAATATTTTTGAAAAGTGTCAATAGCAAACTAAATCTATGGAAATGTGTTTATGAGAATAACTCTGTTTATAGTTACAAAACAACGTGTGCGTCATTAATTCCCAACCGTTATGTCCATAGCAAGAAAACCCCCTAATAAACTGTTTTTTCCTGGAAATTATTATAATAATTAATTATAAAAATAACAGTAATAAATAAATTAACAAGTAATTAATAAATAAACGATGAAATAAAAATGACAATTCTTATTTTGTTGATAATAATTACATTTACTTTCATTTAAAACAAACCGCACGAAAATAGGTTGCATAGATTTCCAGAAATAGGTATCAATAGGGTTTAATCTAGAACCAAAAAACCTCAAAAAGTGTCCTTATAAGAAGTATTAGGATGAAGTACAAATTACTTTTCATAACTTTTTTATAATAATAACAATAATATTTTCTTTTTATTTCAAATAAACAGAACTAAAATGGGCCCGGAAGATCTTCATAAATATGTCGTATAAGTGTTTTAATCTAAAACCAAAAAACCTCAAAAAGTAAATTTATAAGAATACCGATGAAATATAAATTACTTTTCATGACATTTTGATAATAAATACAATATTCCCTTTTATTTTGAATAAACACCACTAAAATTGGCCATATAGATCTCCAGAAATAGGTATAAAATCAAAAGGGTTTTAACCTAAAACCACCAAAACTCAAAATGTGCCCTTATAAATGCACTGATGAAATAAAAATGACATTTTAAAAACAGGCAGTCGTGGGTCTGCCGTCAGAAGTGAAAAGATTTTAGGTTCATATAGTTAACTTTATTTTCGAGTTATTAAGAAGTATTTTTTTAATAATGTATAATGTTGTAATGAGATCTTAAATAATTGCGGAGATGCGATGGAGCCTTAAATAATTGTGGATAAGCGACGGAGCCTTACATAATTGTGGAGATCCGATGAAGCTTTAAATAATTGCGGGAATGCAACTGTGTCTTAAATAATTGCGGAGATGCAACAGAGCCTTAAATAATTGTAGAGATCCGATAGAGACTTAAATAATTTCGGGGATGCGACTGTGTCTTAAATAATTGCGGAGATGCGGCGTAGCCTTAAATATTTGCGGGGATGCAACAGAACCTTAAATAATTGCGGAGATGTGACGGAGCCTTAAAAAATGTCGTGTAAGTGCGATGACGATGACGGTGAAGGGAGTTCAATCATTTTTCTCCATGCAAAAAGTGCCCAACCTAATGAAGTTTTCACTGGGAAAAAACTAAAATCATAGTAAAAAATAAGGTTTTAACCTAAAAACAAAAAACTCAAAAGTGCAAAATAATTGAAAAAATAACATTTAATAATTTGTTTAAAATAATGAGATTTTCTTTCATTTAAAACTAACGACACGAAAATCGGACACGCAGAACTCCAGAAATAGTTATCAATAAAAAACCTAAAACTAAAAAAAATCTAAAATTGACCTTATAAATATATTGATGAAATAAAAATGACATTTCTTAATTTTATTATAATAATGACAACATTTTCTTTCATTTAAATCAAACCGCACCATCGACCAGGTTGATCTCCAGAAACCGATCTCAACCGGAAAAGGTTTTAAACTAAATAAAAAAAAACTCGAAAAGTGCCCTTATAAATATACCGATGAAATATAATTGATATTCAATAATGTTTTAATAATAATGATAACATTTTCTGTCATTTTAAACAAACAGCACTAAAATCGGAACGGTAGATCTTCAGAAATAGCTACCAATAGGATTTTAACATAAAAGCCAAAAAGTTCCCTTTTAAATATACACATTAAATAAAATTGACATTTCATAATTTTTTATAATAATGACAACATTTTCTGTCATTTAAAACAAACAGCACTAAAATCGGCCCGGTACATCTTCAGAAATAGCTATCTATAGGATTTTAACATAAAACAAACAAAAAGTGCCATTTTTTTAAAAACCATAAAATAATATTGACATTTCATAATTTTTTTATAATAATGACAACATTGTCTGTCATTTAAAACAAACGGCGCTAAAATCGGTCCGGTAGATCTTCAGAAATAGCTATCAATAGGATTTTAACATAAAACTAAAAAAGTGCCCTTTTAAACATGCCCATTAAATAAAATTGACATTTTTTATAGTAATGACAACGTTTTCTGTCATTTAAAACAAACAGCACTAAAATCGGCCAGTAGATCTTCAGAAATAATAGGATTTTAATATAAAACCCCAAAAACTTAAAAAGTGCCCTTTTAAATATGCCAATGAAATAAAATTGACATTTCATAATTTTTTTATAATAATGACAACATTTTCTGTCATTTATAACAAACAGAACTAAAATCGGCACGGTAGATCTTCAGAAATAGATATCAATAGGGTTACCAAACGTTAAAGGGTGAACGTTTCAGTAGAATTATTATATTAGTAAGATGAGTGGTAGAGTAATAAACGCAATAAACATCAAGGTAAAGGAACGATTTTGAAGTTTTTTTAAAGCTAACATCAAAAGCCAACATCAAGTAGGCAGCTTTAGTGACAACAACAACCTTTAGTTCACTCTAATAATGAAAACCACAAAACCAGTACGTTTTCTGCTATGTTATGCAGATGTACAAGTTTCTGTCTTTTGCCAAATACCGGTGCTGCTCCTTACGACTCCTAGCGAGATGGTCCTGTACTACGTCTACTGATGGTCCTGGACTGCGGTACAGACCGCCCGTTAGCTCGGTTAGTCTAGTACTTATATAGTCAATGCAGATACTAAGGTCTACCATTCTGCTTCGTTTTTAATAATAGTGCATTAGAAGACCTACATTTAAATTTGACAATGTTAACCCCTTCTCCCCTACCAAGCCTCCCAAAATCATAGAGGGTTAGATATATTCAAAAATGTGTTCTGTTATGCAACACAAGAGTTATACAAAGTTTTGTTAACTTATTTTCAGTAATAAAAAAAATGAAGGGGTTGAAGGGACTTTATGAACACTCTGTATATATTTTAAATATTTTGTTGGTCTTATAATTTTGGATTTAAACTAAACCAGTTGTAGTTGTTTATTAAATTTTAGTAGGGCCTACGGTAATGAATATAAATTATTGGAACAAATAATTTGGGTTCATTACAAGCAAATGTAACTGCTACAGAGGTCACTAAACCAAATTTGAATGTAATATATTTTTAGTAACTTAACAGAACAAAACCAAATGTAGAATATTGCACACAAATTATATTTTTATAATTTAAAAAACAATGTTTATATTAATGTTTTATTATTGTTTCTATGCATTGTTAACAAAGTTTCTTTGTTTTGTTTTGTTTTTTAAGTGGGCAGTAAACTGAGTCTTAAACAACCAAATCGTAAAATCAAAATGAAGCGTGTCATCAAAATTTGTCTTACATTCTTTGTTAATGATATGATGTTTCAAATGTTTGATTTTCTACATTGACGGATATGAAAGCTAATTGTAGGTAACTTTACTATATTACACTTACTTGACATATCCATCCATATGTTGACTTCACTAAGATCAAGGGACAAATCACTTGCATCTCTTGTGAAGTTTATTCTTTCAATTAGGCATTCTGTATAATTACTTGCAAAATACATTAAACCCCATGCATCATTTCTATGTACTGCGGCTTTTGCTTCTTCAATATCATTGAATTCTAGCTAGAAAAATACCATTGTAATAGAATTGAAACAATTTCCAAAGTGCATATACTTATAAAATTTAAAACATTCTCCTTCAATACAAATTTATCTCTATTTGAGACTTAAAAATTAAAGAAAATAGCCTACTTATCTGGATTATAAACAAATCTAAAAGTCTTTCTGTAAAGCTTGTATTATAAAAGCATGTACAAATTTAAAAGCAATCATAAAAACTTAAAATAAATACGCGTTTTTCTTATTGAAGTGTGTAGGTGCACAGTTTTTTTTATCTTGACTTACTTACATTATAATGCATAGGCTTCCAAATACATAGTTTGTACAGTATTGCAATGGTTTAAAATTATATAAATATTTTTTAATAATACAATACAATCTGAATTTACTTACCATGATAATTTTTTATACATTGTCATTCAAAAACTGCACATGCCAGATGTAACCCACACCTCCAGTAAAAGGATAACTGTCAAGCAGATGTCTCACTGCATATTTTGGTATACCTCTAAATTTAAATCAGGGATAAATAACTATTCAACAAAATGTCTGCTGTGTGTTATATATTAGTTATATATAACGCACGTGACAATAAAGCATCATGATGTCCTAAGGAAAGTGGCAGTGTTGAACAAAAATCTTCTAAAAGACCACAAATGTCATATGAAAGACCCTCAAATTATGCCACATCCTCACTGAAAGGTTCCTGGACTGATGGTAAGCGAGTCCAGTCTCCTTGTCACCTCTAAATCTTTATTACATGACTTTACTAGATTTTTCACATGGCAATTGGTTAAAAATGTTCTTTTCGATCTGTGACTTTCATCTTTGAGGTCTGATTATTATTGCTATAAATGCCATGACACCAGAGATAATTTAGTAGTCATGGACTGAGGATTTCTATGAAATTTACAGCAACAAAGGAGCTTTTTTTAAGTTATTATCAAATTTTATTTTTCTCTAAACATTTTGGTTAGATAATTTGCTTAAGGGTCGGCTATAGCTGTCGGCCATGTTGGCTGACACTCCATAAGACCAATGTTAAATTAAAATCCAAATTTTTCCTTCATTTTTGATCGAAAAATTATAAACGATGTCATTTTAATGCTATGGTCAATATGCATGCAAATGGCTTTTTAAAAACTAAGAAAAATATTTTTTTAAATATTTATTAACAATTTAAAACATTGATTTTTAATATTTTTTTATGTTGTCACTATTAATTATAGCGAAAAACTACCAAGCCATTCGCATGAAGAATTTCGTCCCCAAGAGTTTGGTATTTTTTTAAAAACGCTATTTGAACAATTGCGGGTTTTAAATGGATTTAGGCTGAGCAATGACCGTGTAACCTACCGCCGCTATAGGGTAATTTTAAATATTTTTTTAAGTTGTAACTGTTAATTATAGCGAAAAATTACCAAGCCATTCGGATAAAGAATTTTGTCCCCAAGAGTTTGGTATTTTATAAAAAACACTCTTTGAATAATTGCGGGTTTTAAATGGATTTAGGATGAGCAATGTCCGCGTAACCTACCGCCGCTATAGGGTGAAGCGCTGGAGTCGCAGGTTGCTTCCTGTTTTACTAGAGCCGACCCTTAATTGAATGTCTTTATAACTTAAAATCATATAAACTAGATGGAACCTTTTTCTATGACTCCAATTTCCAATTTTAGAAAAAGAACTTTATTTTCATAAAAGTCAGCCAAGCATCTGGTCAAAAATTAAAAGATTTATAAATTATCAGTGTTTTGTTCCAGTTTGCCCTTTAAATCTGGGATATAACAAATGTATAATTATTATAATGATAGTAATAATAATAAAGTAATTAAAATATAGGTTTACATAAAAAATATTATGCTGTAAGCCTTTATGAAAATAAATATAAATCATAAATGAGAAAGAAATATTAATTTGATTTTGGTTTTATAAAAAGCGTGATAAAATTATCTAAAACTATGTGAATGCAATTTCTTATAAATATTCATAGATTTTGAACTTACAAATCGAATAGTTTTCTCTTTGAGTTTCTCGATGTATCTACAACTAAGAGGTAGGTCTATATGACATCCTTGATTAGGTATGTTATCACAATCGGAAAGGCCGTTCTCCAATTCCTTATTCACAACTGCTACGTACAAGCCAAGAGGATCATGCCCTATACACAAATTGAAGAGGACGCACTGAACAATAGGAAGTAGCATCAAGAATCCCATAATTCTGCAATAAATGATTGTATTACAATTCTACTAATATAAGAATGGTATTAGAAATTAACAATTAAATTGCTGTACACAAAGAAATAGGAATTAATGAATACAACAAAAGAATAAAGGAATAATAAATACAATAATAATAATTGTTAGAATTGATCTATTTTCAGGACTTTCCTTATTGGGTACAACTACTATATGACACTTTTTTTCATCATTATGTTGCCATTCCTTAGAAAAATCCTATGATACATGAAAGGCCATGACATCAGCACATCACTGAACAGTTTTATGTTTATTCATAATGTTAATTTTTTTACTGATCATAAGTGAAGTATTTGTACGATTTATACAAATTTGATTTTTTAACATAGTGAGGCAAAACTGTTAATATTTCCCTCATTTCTTATTTCAAAAATATCTTTAGAAACAAAAATTATAGCCCAAAATTATGTTGAGCAGGTATTGAAGAAATGAACTGCTAAACATGTTTATAAAGGCTTAGGCTGTGCACAAAAAATAAAGATGCAAAATAACACGTTTTAGGCTTCCCAAAAATACTTTAAGACGATATAGGTATGTATAATTTTCCACTTCTAATTGTAATTCAGGCCTACTTTAGAATAATTTAGAATAGCAACCTTGACTCATCCCCCGCCAAATATTTCCGTACGCTGCCTCTAACCTCATAGGCTTGGAACAGACTTTGTTTTTTTTGCCGACTGCGAATTAATTACCGTTCCAGCTCATAAAAAGCCTCATTGGGAAACTGAAGTGTCTAGTTCATTAATCACAAAGTGTGTTATGTACTATATTATTTATTTTAATGTTTTATTGATATGAACAGAGAGCAACTCTCGCTTTATTGTTACTCCATCGCCGATTGAAAAGGAAGCAAAAAAATATACTTATTTTTGTTCGTCCAATCAATAAATAAAAGAAGAGAAGATTTTGGAGCATTCTACACTGTGTTTCTTGAGTTGAGGAACTAGAAGAAACATTTTTCAATTATTTAAGAATGTCGGTTTCGTCATTTGACGAACTTAACACGCCGCTGAAGGATAGTATTCTACAAAGAAAAATACTAAAATAAGGAAAATTGGCATGCATTTGGTCACATTTGCCACTGTTTCGACGGATACGAAGGAAAATCCATCGATTGTAATGGCAACGAGCGGCTGCACAGCTACCGTCAGCGGCAAATAAACAGATCGTTTATTTTTCCGACGAATGTGTATGCTCTAATACTCTCCTTCGCGCCACTGTTGATATGACGGCGACGGCAAATAATCTGTGGGGAAAAACGGTGTGTGCTACCTTTAGAACACTATACTTTGATATAATACACTGCATCTATATAAAATAAAGTGTCAGTGCCCAATTCAATCAAAGATAATGTCAGCAATATATTGATAATTTATTGTAGCTTAACATTTGCATAGGTGTTGAAAACAATTTAGGTAATTTAATATAAACAAAGTCCGAAATATTTTTTCAATGGGGGGGTAACAACCCCGAAATCCCCCCCCCTGGTTACGCCTATGGTTTAACATGTTCATTGCTAAGGACGCACATGTGAGCCTGACACTGAATCCTATGAGAAGCGGCCGACGCACTGTGCATTGCACGCCAACCCCCATATTGGGAGTATTTTCAATATACAGTGCATTTTAAGCCTATGGACGCACATGTGCGTCTGCTTTCAAATATTAGTGATTATTACGTAGAAAGGTTCAAAAATAAAAAATAAAGTAATTTTTACTCACTTAGGCTATAAATATCAAAAATAAAAGGTCAGATCTCCTAGCACAGGAAATACGAAATTTGAGTAGCAGTGAACGTGTTAAATTCGAACCTAGTTTCTGGCGTTCGGTTTCTTGCAATATATGCTGCTCCAACAAACCCTCCTGCCAGTTGTTTGATTAATTGTTCCTAATTTTGGCATGAAGTGGAATCGCAAAGCAAAAAAATCAATAATTGGATTGTAAATAGCATGAAATTTGGATTTACTCAGAAATATAACGTTTTTTGTAAGACAGCTAAAATAGCACTAACAAATTTTGTTCTCAGGATGTAATATCAACTCTCTCTGTTGTTGTCGTTTATGTGCGGAGAAGACACCGGATTCTGACGGGCCAAGTCGGCATTAAAGGTAAAATCTGGCCTTGTATTCTTACAAATCTTCCATAATTCCCTGGCCTATTTGGCCTGGCAACTTTGCAAGACCTACAAAATGGGTTAAAGATTTGATATAATTGATGGGATAAAACAAAAATCACTGAAGTAATTAAACTGGATTCTATAAGACACATTTTCTATATGCTTCCAGCAGTGAAAATACTGGTGAAAAAAGAATGTGACAAAGAGAGAGAGCATTTTGAATGTGATGAGGTTGAATAAGTTGTAATGCTTCTCAGTAAATTTTAAAAATCAATCTTGAAACTTTTTGATCAGACCTTGTGTTGTCTTACTAATACGACATAATTTGGGTTTAGAAATACATATGTGTAATAAATCAGGAGAAGTTTATTAAATCTAATTAAACTTACGGAACATTTCTCTTCATCCAGTAAACACTCTTCATAAATTGTGATTCTATCCTTCGCCATGCAATAGGGAAACCATCATCCAAGTGACATTTTGGTGGTGTGTCAGGTTTGGGGTAGTTGTTTTCGATCTACATGAAAAATTAATGTTAGTTGTGACGCATAAGTAATACTACTTATAACTTCTATAAGTAAACTAAGTAATAAAACAAAGTATGAATTAATTATTAACATAATTTTTCTATTTAGTTATTAAAAACTATATTAACAACAGTAAACATTTCAATAACATCAAAATCAATCAAAAAAGTGCTCAATATAGTGGTAGAGTAAGACTTCGCCTTTAAATCACAAAAAAAAAAACTTGCCACTAAATCTTCTTCAGATTGAGCAGATTGTCTTTGACTGAGTTCGAGGAAAGCTTGTTCCAAATTGTCACAGTTATGCATCCGCATCAGTTGTAACGGTGGTTGTTCTGCCAGTAACAAACCACCTCTCATTAACCCAATCTATAAACAATAAAAAAAACCTACATAGAAATAAGCATTATAAATTCAGAATATCACTACGAAATAGGTATTAAATATTTAAATTTGAATGGAAAATCCACTTAATATATTTTTAACCTTTAACATATTGTTAATATGAGCGTTTAGAAATGTAATTTAATCAACTAGTTTAAGTTAAACCGTGCCCTATTTACCTGAGTGTCCAGATTGAAAAT
>JAGFPH010000401.1:136485-152854 GCA_018207615.1 Philaenus spumarius | reverse complement strand
TTTAAGTTAAACCGTGCCCTATTTACCTGAGTGTCCAGATTGAAAATTCGAACATAGAGCGAAACACATAAATTGCAACCGATGGCAAGAGAGGCAGTGGTAGTGGGGGTACCAGCAACGGAGGAAAGCTTGATACGCGCACCCTGCCATTCTCTTCTCCTCCACAGTTGGTTCCCCCATTACCACTGTACCACTGCATCTCTCGCCGTGGGTCGCAAATTTATGCGTTTCGCGCTATGTTCGGTATCATACTTTATCAACATATTAAAAAATCGAAGATATACGAATTATTGAAGGTTTTAATGTCTACTTTCAAAATCCATTTGGTAAATTTCAATCTGGATACTCAGGTTAATTATGAAAGATAATGACTTAATTTTTTATACTGTAATTAATGCAACAAATTTCATCTTCCGCCTGTTTGAAGTACACATAGTAAACAATCATTTTTCGAAAGATCTGCCCTTAAAATTGTAAATTAACAAAGATATACATTTTTGAAAAATAGTAAATTTAAGCGTTTTTCCTACTTTTCTCGGTGGAAAATGTTCCGATTGTTGTCTATAAAATAATTTTGTAGGTTTTTTAATTCTCCACAAATGTCCCATTTGAAGTACCGTGATCCATTCATAACATTTTATAAAATCAATGAAAAACCCCAAAAAATTCATAATTTATTGTTATTTTTGTTTATAAAAAAATCAAGATCTTAAATTGTCTAGGCAAATTACATTTCTCATTATAAATGATTCAAGTAAAATGACAATAAATTGTGAACTAATACTATACAAATTATATTAAAATCAAATATAGGAAGAATAAACTAATACTAACCGTATGAGCTTGTCTGGCTTCTTCAATGTAGTGAGTTGTAACAATAATTGTTTTGTTGCCTTTTACGGTCAATTCTAGTAAATGCTGCCATATACTGTAAAAAAAGTACAACAAACATGTTCAAGATAATAAATTTAAGTTAAAAGTTATTTTTTTGAATACCTCAAAATTAAATTTATAAATAATACTTTCAATTGTGATAGTTAATATCAGTATTATTTATGTCAGATTTATATTTATTATTATGTTAGTAAGCTTATTATTTTCACATTATAACCACCAGTAGCATACCAACAGTGGGATGGAAGGAGCTGGATGTGCTCTCTATGCCTCTCTATAAAAAAAGGCCCCATTAGTAAAGGTTTAACAATTAAATTTATAACTTAAACTCTAAAAAAGTTCAGCCAAAACATTTAAAAATGTAGAAATCAAAACATTTTGTCCTACATTTTCTGTAGTCTGAAGAGCTAATGATAAATTTGTCAAAATGTGGAAATGAAATCTGAGAAGAAGAAAGAATAGATACAAAATCTTTATTTAAATCTGTGCCACATATAACAAGATATTCTATACAGTAAAGTCATTGAAATAAGAAAAGTGAAATGCATCGAGTCCAATAATAAGCATGTTGTTTGCTACTTGGAACAACTATTCTACAGGAATTAGATCAGATCTATTTAATGGTCATCCTGGGTATACTGCTGGACATGCTGAGTATATTGTTGCTCATGCCTATTACAATACTTTTAGGATGGCAATAGATGCTATTTGTATGTGTTTTTTTCTCTGCACTGCTTGTGCTAAATCATTGTCTGAATCTATAAGAAGCACATACTTTAATAAACAAAGAAGCAACTCTAATCATGTGATTTTTGGTACCAATATTTAAAATTTTATTTTCTGCTAAGGCCAACTAAATATATTTTAACATACCTCAGGCCTACTAAAATACATATATTTTTAATTTACTTAAATAATTAATTGTTAAAATATACTTCCTGAAAAAAACCAGTGTATAGCCCTCACTTACGATCATAATTCGTTCCAAGAAAACCATCGTAACCTGAAATTATCGTATAGTGAAACCGAATTTCAAAATCAGCAATTTTGTCATAATGAGTGAATTGTAAATGAATACTTACTGTATCGGACTGCAATACCTATATTTATTTAGGATATGTTAGCTAAACAAATAAACATACCTTTATTTTTTTTACATTCAGAATTTTTTGTATTGTACAGAGTGTACATTAGTAAAACTTCTATTGCGCTAAACACTACACTTTGATATGCAACATTTTCAGGTTAACCAAATATTGTGGTGGCCTGGGTTTGACAATGATCTGGTTATAAATATAAGGAAATACTAAAATGAATTATTATTCATAATTACAAATATTAATAGTGATTACTAAATAAGCTAAACATAACTTTTCAAGATAAATAAAAAATCAATGTAATCTAGCTTACGTTTGGTTTTGAAATAAGCTTAGTACTATTATTGTTAAAGCAAACAAAGAAAGACGAACATAAAATGTAACTATGTCCCTAGTACGTATAGTATGTATAAAATGTAGTAGTATGTATAGAAATAGTATAGTATAGAACAAAAAGAATCATGTATTTGTTTAATCAACGAAATAATAATTGGTGTCATGTGAAATTAATGTTGGTATCTGTAGGAGTGAAGTGTTAACAGTGTTTGATAAATAAATTCAACAGAGGAATGAACTGTGAGACGGAAAAAACCACGGAACGTTAGCAACGGCCATTAATTTTGTATTCCGTTCCGAGTGCGTAGAAATAAATAAGAGACATGGTCATATAAATTTAACTTTTTAAATAAACTATTAATGAAACAATTCCAGATGTAGCAGATATTTAATCAAATAAAGTTAAAATGACTAATATTACGAAATTCTGGACAATATATATAAACATATTGACATATTTAAAATAGAAAACACAATCCAGGACAGAGGCAAACAAGATAGTTCAAAAAGTATATAGCAGGCAGTGTTTCAATAGTAGGACTCGGTGATTGAAAATTTGATTTATTCAGTCTTATAGCAAATCCCTTAGCAACTAGACATACACTTTTAAATTTGAAAAAGTAGAAGTGAAACTTAAATAAAATCAAAGCAATCAATTAATTATAAAAAGGGACAAAAGAAATTTATAAATACGCAGTAAAGTGATACCGGTACATAAAATAAAAAAATAATGTTATAAAATCATCATACAATAAAATTGAATCAAGCATAAAATTTCAAGGTAATATCTAATCATAATTTAATTCCATTTCGAAGACAATCTTGAGCTTCGACTATAAACATTTGTGATGTTTTGAAATTTTTAATTAAAATTTTGATTCTAAATTATTGTAAACTCAAATTAATTAAATATTTTGTATTGGATTCTAAAGAAATTTACCGGTAGTAGATAAGATTTTATTGTTAAATATAATGGACTAGCACATTACCCGCGGCTTCGCTCGCATTGACCTTCAGTATGTAAATATACATTTTTTTTAAATCAGTTGTGGTAGGTTGGTACCTAATAATGTATAGCAATAGATGGAGTAATAAATTTTAAAAAACAAAATGAGTTTGTGGAAACATTATTTAAATTTGTTTATTTAAAATACTTCTTTGTATACTACATTTTATGTTTTTCTTTCTGGTTGTAGAATCACGAGGCTGTTAGCAGAGCTTACACGAGAACAGCCAACGTATCTATCAAGAAGTCATATCTTAAATCAATGCATGCAAATTTTAGTGACTGACCCTGCAATTTATTAATGACCATTGCATAGCACACTTTGATCAGGAATTGTAGTCGTTTGAACATGAAGGGATAATTGGAAGGAATCATCGGGATGCGTGGTATCAATACCGTTTCCCCACCTCCACAACCTGTAAAAATAGTTGCTTCTATCACATTGTTGTTTACAGACTTTACTTGCAATCTAGTGCCATTACATAGCTTTGGAGGTACCAGATTCCATAAAAACATTATTGGTGATCCAATTTTAATATTTAAATCATGAGGAGGCAGGCCTGTTGGATTTAAACTTTGTAAAAACTCAACTGGATAGTTTACAATTTCCTCTGCTTCCACCATAGAGTCAATAGACTTGTATTTTAATTTCTTTGTAGGGCGTTTATCTAATAAAACATCATTTATGATTGTGGCTGCGTCATTCTTAAATGTGAGAATTGATCTTTCCATTAACCAATTTGTATCTTTTCATTTAGACTCGCTCAAACCAGGATAAATCTTTTCACACAACATTTTATAAGGAACCCCGAGATAAGACAAACAATAATTGTAATTTATTTGAGTTTATGTTATATTAAAATGTATTAAAAAATCATAAAGTGTTAATCAGTAATATATTATTATTATAGATAATTATTTAAAAATTCAGTTTATAATACAGTAGCATAACTCTTTGGTTGTACAAATAAAGAATTAGGTTTTTAAGGTTCTAACAAATATAAATTTAATCCATATCTTGTAGAACAATATTTTGTTTTATTATAGTTGAAATTTATGACTGTGGATAACCATATCGTGTCGCTTATTCATTGATCCTAACTCGGTCTTCATTCTTCTTTATTATCTCTTGTTTCACTTTTAATAAAATTATTTCAATTTTAGAATGTACTTTTGAAATCATTTTTAAGTACAAATTAATAAAACACTGTAATACAAAAATATTGTACATGAATAGCAACAGTTTTAAAAACACTTATACATTGTCAGATTTATATGTACATTGTAGAACGATGTATAAAACGTAGAATATTAACTGTGAAAATAATTATCCACTATGAAATCAAAAAAAGAAATATTTATGTATAACAGAATCCGACATTAAACTAATTCTGTAAATTAAACAATTTAGAGTGTGTTGTGGCATGACCTTGATGTGTATGTGTCACTCATATAGCCACTTCAGTCAAGGAACTATTTTCCGAGGGATGATACAGTATTGCAAATCATACGGGTCTGCTTTCTGATCTTGATTTTAAAACAAAATCATATTATCGTAACATGAGGGATTACTGTATTAGTATGTACAAAACAGTGTATTAGTATAAAAGCTAACATTCAGGAATTATAATTTTTGTAAATGTCAATAATTTATTATTTTAGTTTACTAAAAAAATCAGAAAGAACTTCTTTTCATTGATTCCAAAGTTTGAGATCTATGTGGGGCCAGGATGAACTCTGCCCAGCTCTACAGAGTGGTACGCCACTGACTAAAATATTTGAATTTTGATACAAGTTTGATGATTTACATTTTTAATTAATGAAATATTTTTTATTGGCATGGACTAGGTGCTGTAAAACAGCATTTTAGTTAAACATTCTTATTTGTTTATAGAACAAAGGAAATAATCACATAAAGGTAGCAAAAATTTAAAACTACAAAAATTAAGTGGTAATGCCTAAATAAGGTTAGTAGTATGTAATGTTTTTTCAAACATTGTATTTTTACATTTCTTCTATGTAATTTTGTATTCAGAGTTAGCTTACAAACCTGTGACTTAAAACAGGGTCAACACCAACAGTAGGTTCATCCAATATCAGTAATGAAGGATTGTGTAGTAATGCCACTGTTAAAGAAACTCTTCTCTGTTGGCCACCGCTATAAAAAGTAAAATAACAAACATAGAAATATAATAACCACAAATTAAATTAGGTATTAAATTTAAACTGCCATCAGCAGGACATATATTTCATTCTAGGATTTTCTTTAAATAATCAAATTTGTAAAATTTGGACTCAGTCAAATTTACAGGACCGTTTTTAACCTCCCACTGCCCTAGGCACTTCAAACTGTTGCGCCTCCCTCCCACCACTACCATTACACCCCCTCCTTGAGTTCTTGCCATGCCAGTTTTGGTTCGGGAGGGATTTTATTTTCCCTTAACTCTCCTTTCCTTTGTCTTTGTTTTTTGGAGAGTCCAAATATGGACCCGCCGTGTCCTGGACTGGCAACCAGTAGCCGGAAAGTAAGGATAATGGCATAGCCTGGCCAGGGCGCACTCCGCTCTGCACTGTCCACACAGTCTTGCCCAGCCTTTCGCTCCGTGCGTGTACACACACACACACCCCCTCCACACACATACACATACACAATGAGTGTACATGACTCGCTAGGCGTTGGCAAACAGACAGTTTAGCGTTTGCTGTAATCTTAATTTTTTGTCCTCCGTTTGTTAAAACTTCTATGAAAAAATGTTTATACATTAAACCAGAAATAAATTTAGGCCTATTAAAAAAAATTATCTCATTTTGCGCCCTCAAATTTTTGCACCCCCAAATCTTTAGTCATATGCCTAAGCGAAAAGCGGCCCTGTATATTGGTGAAATAGGCACCATGTCTTTTCTAATTAAAAAAGCTGCAACGTGTCCATATTTATCAGAAAATAAGAAATTCACTCTCTAAGATATGATATTAAAATAGCAGACTAATTAGAGTTTGCAATTGTCCGAATAAATAACCTATACAATATGGTTCTGTATGATAGTGTAAGAATTAATGGAGGTTTCGCTGTGTAACATATTTAATAAAATTAGCTAAAATTTTTTTAAAGAAATAAAACTCCATCAAAATTTTCTTAAAACTATCGAAAAAAGGGTAACAGTAAAACAGTGTCCAACTTTGTTAAGAAATTAAACGGGTTAGAAAAATATACTCTTGACTTTTTTATAAAAATGTATGGTTTTTGAGTTACGTATTCTTATTTAAATTGTTTAAATCGCTGCCAAAATGTTTAAATTTCATTATTTTGCCAAACTAGGTCTTTATATTAAGGGCTCCAGTAAAAATGAAATTTATTTTTATCCCATAAGAGCAATGATAAATTTCATACCATTTATTTCATTTACTTTTTATCATAAAATTGTTTGCAAGGTCTCATTTTAAGCACAGTCACAATACGCATCCTTCTTGCAATTTACATTTTAAAAAATTTCTTTCATTTGTCAAGTAACTGACATTTTGTAAGTTCAAAGTTTGAATTTTTTTCCTAACACAATAAAAAATTAATAATGAAAAATAATTTGCAAGTAGGATCCGAAATTTCATAAAGAATATTCAGTTTTTTTTTCAACACTCAATTACAAAAGATAGACTTATAAAATGGTATGAAATGAGGCAATGTCAAAGCGTTCGGTTGCAAGAAATTGCACTGGTTAGATAGGGATACAGTGATACCGGAAGTGCGTTTCCTGTTGCTTTCTCGTTTACTGGAGCAGACCCTTAATGAATAACTTGCAAAGTTTCAACTCAATCAATTAGCTGCTCCAGAGATTTGAATTATTTAGTACAGAAACCAAAATGGCGGACAGCTAGTAAAGAAACCGTTTCTGGACATATGTTTATAGGAATTATTAAATTTATTTCAACCCAAATGACCACTTCCGAAATTATATCCGTGCATAACAGAATCGTTCATAATAAACATAAAAATATAAGGCAAAATCTGAAAACCTTACATACAAAAACAGAAAAATGTATATTTGTCAAAAGGCAAAAAGTTCAAAAATTATAATTTCTGAATATGAATAAAAATCTTACCTTAGTTGGTTAATTATACTGTATTCTGATGGTAACTCAAGGAATGAGATTAGTTCGTCTGTTCTAGATTTGATTTCTCTTTTGGTCATACCAAATAACCTTCCATAGTAACTAAGTGTTTCATAAATACTAAATTCTTTGTATAAAGCTAGTTCCTGAAAAAGTTCAAGGAAATTAATTAATATGAGTACTATTAATAGACATGTAAACCAGAGTTGCGAAATGTTGTTTTTTAAATGCATTTTTCAAATGTAGGTAGTATTAAATTTATTTACAAATTGCATGTTTTCAGGAGATGAGTATAAAGATTATAAGAAACACTAGATGTTAACAGATGTTGGAATAACTTTTGGTTAGTGATTTTAAAACTGAATATATGTTTTGACAAACTAAAAACTAAATAAAAAGTAGTAGAATTGAAAGAAATGAAAAAAATATAAAAATTATATAGATTGTACATGATAACCACATCTGGCCGATCTTTAGTTTCTCAGAGAAAGAAAAGATTGCCACTTTGGTTTTAAAGAAATGTATTAATACAACCGTATGTAGGTCTATCATAGATTCAATTTGTAGAAACATTAATTTATGTGGTGAAATTCATAAATGATTTAAATACAAATTTTTCACAAAGAACTCAGTGAAATGCAGCTTCATCTCATCTTCTAACATACACTGAATATTTGTACTGTAGGGACTGTGTATTTGTCAAAACAATTTTATTAATGTACTATAAAAAATATTTAGGTAAAAATACATTTAGATTCTTTTACATTCTATATTAATAATAGGGAAATTTTTTAGTTTATGGAGTGGGGAAAAGCATCAAACTCTCCCGATGCTTTTTAACAAGAATGTATAAATCTGTACATGGTTTGCAAAAAATTGAAAATAAATGTTTAATTTGATGTGATAATATTTTTTTTACATGAATAAATCAAATATCACAGTACAATTATTTGTGTAAAGAAGTTCTTTAACCCTAGAATCCCAACGCTTCGTCTGGTAGACGATGGTCGCCATGTTTTTGTTCCCCATCCCCGCTACGTTGTAGTCTCTGCTCCCACCACTCCAGTACCTTTATCTGCCACCCAGACGGCCACGTTGGTGTATCGGAAACCGGTTGTAAGTGTATATTTGTGTGGAAACTGTGATTACGTAGTCTAGTAGGCGAGGCTTTGGGAATGGGGTTAGTTTTCTAATAACATTGCGTCTATGTAGCAATAACATTGCGATGCCAACATCCTGCATCGAGAAGATCCTGATACTCAAGTTGTACAACAAGAACCTCAGAGAAGAAATATTTGCTTATTCTGCCCATCCAAGAAACGTCGATTGACGAGATTCTTTTGCAAGCGCTGCTCAAAAGCAATGTGTGGTGACCATCAAGGATAGTGATGCTTTTAATGTGTTCAAGAGCAATAAACCTATTCAAACTGTGTCAGTTGTATGTCTTATATATCATTTGTGTTGTTAAAGTGCTACTACAACGAATTACTTTATTCTTTTAAGGTATTTATTCATTTATTTTACCGTCGTCTTGTAGACTAAGCGTTAGGAATAATGAAACTTTTAAAAGCATTGGGATTCTAGGGTTAACAAGAATGTCAAAGACAGGGCCGGATTTAGCATTTTGGCGCCCCTAGGACCAATAATTTTTTCCGCCCCCCCTTGTCTGGTTAAAGTTACTTCCCCAAAAACCTTTATTAAAAAATGATATCAGGCCTATATTTTCATTGCTTAAACACCACTCCACGATGCAATTTTATCATTGCAGTTTTTTGAGTAATTTACTTGGTTCTGGGCTTAACATAAAGCCGCCTTAAAACTCTTTTAATAATTTTATGTATTAAATAGTGAGCTGACGACATCCCTACAGCCAGTTCTCCCGTGTTTGAGATCAATGTTGTAACGAAGTTGATGCGTAATGTTGAAAAATAGTTTAACTTTACCAACAATTATTTGTTCCAATGAACTTCAAAATCAGAATGATTTTTTGTAATCAATTAAAAAAATATGTTAAGTTATGGCTATTTATTTTTATTTCTAGATATTTTTTTCTCTCGGCCGTACGCCTCCTGGGAGCTGGCGCCCATAGGCCCGGGCCTACCGGGCCTATTGGGAAATCCGGCCCTGGTCAAAGAATTCTAAAGTTCTTATGTTAATAAACAATGTTTTCGAAACTACCTCTAATATATAACAGTTTCCTTGCTAAAAAAATTATTGGACCTAGCAAAGATAAAGTATGATTTATTGTAATGAATATTCTTACTTACTATATAATGGCAGCCATTTTGGCTATTCAATAATTTTAAAGTTAATTACAGGATTCGCTTTGGCATATTACATTAATATTTTGTTACTCATAAAACAGTGCAATATACTACTAACATTAAAACAAAAACACAATTACAAAATAGTTATTTTTTAGTCTAAAAACTTTGAGTCCCTACCTGTAAGCCCCATTGTTTCGATATCTACTGTAGACTAAACTCATAGACTGGAAAATTACTGAATAGATGAAGCAGCTGTCATCACACAATAAACAGAAATATTTAAGATGATAAGTCATATAATAAATATTAATATTTAAAAAAAATATTTGAAATGGGAACAACCAAATTAAAAAAAAATGGGTATCTTATTATTTTAGTTATTAGAATAGATTCATAAAAATAAGTTAAGTTATAAATAAATTAACTCTTTATATAAACAGTTGTAATCCTTGAATAATATTATAATCATTTGTTTTCTCACCTGAGGCATATATCCAATATTAGCTTTACTTTTTACTTTAACTGAAATCTCTCCTGCATCAAGTTCGCTGCGACCAACTATACAACTTAATAGAGTTGTTTTCCCACATCCACTTGGCCCTAAAAGCCCATAACTGAAATAATAAATTTAAAAATTATAAAACAAATAATTAAATTGTTAGCTAGAAATATTGATAAATCAACCTGCTCTACAAAAACTTTATCTTCACTACAAACTTTTTAACAGAATGTCAATCTGTTGTAAATTGTTTCTGAAGAAAATAAAAGAACTAAACTTAATCGTTCAAATTTTATGAATTTAAAAATTTGCCTAAGCTACAAGGTATCATAAAAACTAATTTTAAATATAAATTTGAAGCATATTTAAAACCATAACTTGAGAAATTAATAAATTTGTCGCAAGGGAGACTGGACACTATTAACTAAACATATCAAATATTGAGAGTGTTTTATCAAATCTTAGCAATATTTTTGGGCATGATTCCACTAAAAATGAATATCATTATGGCAAATGTTTGTTTCGTTTGTAGGAAGAACAAAGCAAATTTGTATTCCATCAGGTGGAATTCACCTACGATATTAACTTAACTGTAACATGTGTAGGCAAAATTGCCATAAATTGTATCTTTTGAGTACCGGTACATTGTTGGCAATTAGCAAACTGTAAGAAAATAAAACTGATAATATGAGAAATAAATTGAAAATCCCTTGTGCACATTTAAGAACAAATTAATTTTGTTAAACTTTTAAAACAACTTTCTAAAACAATAACAAGTTTACGTGCAAAATCTCTGTTTTCAAAATGTAATTTACAAAAGTACACATCTGCCAACGACTATCGACACAGGTAAATTTCTATGACCCATTTAAGTTACTAGTGACATAGGGTAAATTTCTATGGCAAAGGTAAATTACTAGTGACAAAGGGTAAATTGCTACGACAACGGTAAATTACTAGTGACAGGGTAAATTACTAGTGACAAGGTAAATTACTAGTAACACAGGGTAAATTGCTATAACACGGGTAAATTATTAGTGACACCGTGAAAATTGTTAAGTGTGATCTACAGCAAATCTACCATCTAGAATTAGAAATTTTAAATTTAAATAGATCTTAAAGAAAAATTGTTAAAAATATATTTTGTTTCAAAGCACGCTCATTTATTGAGCATAAACATCTATAGTAACAAACTATACACATTGCAGTTTCGTATTATTAGATCATAATATGTATTTATATAATCCTGACATGTTGCAACTGAGTACTGTAACTTTTACAACATGAGCAAAATCCATGCTTGTGATCATTGTGATAAAACTTAATGCTCTCATTCATTATTGTGAACACAGTAACTTAAATTTCTCAAGAAATATATTTTTATTTTGAAAGAATAGAGGTTAAAAATTATTTTTACAAAAAATTAATGGAACAGTTACTCGCCAAATACAAAAATGCCCAATTAATTAATCTCTTCAGACCTTGTTTCTAGAAAGAAGTTGGAAGAATAACTACAGTACTTACATTGTTCCTTCTGGAACAGTCATGTTGAGGCCTTTTAAGACAACATGATATTTGGTAAACCTCTTGTAGGCACAACGCACAGTCACAGCTGAAGGCCTGTCTGCTTCTAAGGATACTTCCATCTGAAATCAAGTTGAAAAAATTACAATGTCTTTAATAATTGTATTTACTTTTCTAATAACGTTTTTAGTTACAACTAATAATTCACTTCTTATATCATTACTGAAATGTATACTCAAAATTTAAAATACACAAGAAATTAAGTCATAGAAATATAACTGAAATTTTATCAGACTAAGTAGACCAAACAAATTTCAAATTCAATGTTCAGTAAATATTATAAAGTATGGCCCAAAACAAACGGCACTAAAACTTTACTTATGATTATATGACGTTTATAGACGTGTCAGCCGTTCTCTTAGGTTATTTTTGCCATAGCAATAGTATTGTTTAATGATTTTGAATGACATAGAGTAAAGGTTAAAATGGTATTAACAACATATTAACACTAAAATAGTATTGTGGTACACTCTTTTCTCTTATACGGAATTATCTGTGAAAACAACCCTAGCCTAATGCAAGAAGCAAATTAATTTCAGAAATATTTTCAACAACCTGAACCAACTAACAAGGAAATGCTCTCGGTCATAAAAAAAATCCGTCAAACAAAAAGAGTACTTACACAATGCAGAGGTTGTACTGGCCGTCCAGTAACAAAAATAATGAAAATCAAAGAAACTATTCCATCAAGTATTTCAGTCACTACAAAGAAGTCTTCGCCGAACTTGTCAGAGAGATTTATGTGCAAGGGTAAAGTACCAAGGGCGCCCATACCTGGAGGCAAAGGGGGGGTATGAATATGAATATAACTTATCATTCATCAAATTTTGAAGACAATCTTTTGTAATTTGCAGGAAATTGTTTAAGAACATCTAAATTATAATTCGTAGGTTACAAAAATGGTAAATTATCAATTAATTTTTCTTAAAAATTATTGCTTATAAACAAGACGTAAATTATATGATTTCCAGTCGAGTCACTTGAAAACAGAAAAACATCGAGATGAATTTTGTTATCTACTAATTATGCATTGGAACTTTCTGCAAACTTAAATTTTGTGTGCACATCGAACAAATAAAAAGTAAAAACGTAAGTGTATAGAAGTGATATTCTAGTCGTGTTTGATCGCTGAGCGATATCCGGACGTCTCCGCTTGGAGAACTGAATTGGATGCATTTATTGGAGTGGTTTGCACACACTTAAATACAAAAAAGAATTTTAAAAAAACATTACTAACTGAAACAATACAATATAATATTATGATCTTCCAATGAATGTGTAAAAAGTTACTGTGTAGTTTAAACGTTTAAAAACCTGTGTTTTTTGTTATTATTATTATTTTAAATTTAACGTGCCAAGAAAAACTAGTTTGACTACAAACTGCGAAGTACATGTGATATTTATATCAAGTCTCGACGAACAAACTTAAAATCAATGACAACCAGTTTGAACAGAAGTTGAACACGGTTACAAGGCAGTCACAAGGTCTTTAGGGCAGTAGAACAAGTTCCGTTTCGTAAACAGAACTTCCCAACCTACCCAACCTTGTTCCATTAAAACTAGACAGACAGTATTTGAAGAATAATTCGTTCACATTTTTAGTAGAAATACGAAACATTATACTACAGCCAAACTGGTTTATTTCCCCCACTAGTAAGGTAAATAAAGTGGATGTTTTCGGTGCGAGATCGTGGGAAAACGATCAAGCATTTAAGCACCAACAAGCACTTTAGGTACAAGTTATGAACGATACTTTTTATCATACTGCTCTTACTACAGTCACTCGAACACTTAATTAATCAAATTACATTATTATTTATTTGTTCCACAGATTTTAAAAGCGATTTAATCGTTGCACGAAAGTGCTGCTATCAGTTGGAAAAAAGCTGAACTTTTTGAAGTTACATTTTAAAGTACCGCAATGCATTGTTTACGTACAATAATTTTTGGCCCTAGTACAATAAAATACTTTTAGGTCTTAGTACCTACCATAAAGAAGTCAGCTGATTTTTGAATAAGCTTACTTTTTGAGTAAGTAGTGAATGACTACAGTAAAGAGTCACTTTACGGACGTAACGCGTTTATAATCAGTTTATAATGCAATATGATAAAAACTAATATTTATATCGATTTTATTTTAAGCACTTGAGAGTTTATTATTATTTAGTAAGTGCGGTTTTATCAATGTCAGGACATAAAAAAAATCCACGAACTTCAATAACCAAACAACATGTGAAAGGAATATTATCGGTAGGCTACCTATGCCTACGGTGGGCTTTATAGTTTTGACTATCAAAAAGGAATTTGTAGTCAGCTTAAGTCAAATCCTTAAAACATTTAGCCTAATTGTTTACTACTCTCACATAGACGAGAGGGAGGAGCAGGGGGAAACCCCTCGGGAACTTTAGACTGTAGTTACCGATAAGCTACAATCATATATAATAAGCAGGGGTGCAACGACGGGGGGACGAACGGCACCTGTCCCCTTCTCCAGAAGTCTTTTTAATAATGTAGATTTTATTTTAAACTAATCGATCGTTGAATAGGTAGCCGATATGCAATTAAAAATTGTATTTATTAAATTCGTGATGTGATCACGAAAAAATAATTGTTTTTTTTTTTTTAATAAATATGATCCGCAATCATGATTTTCTAACAGTGATGTTCGAGTCCCGGCGGTCTGGTTCATGAGTTGACTGTATACGAGCGCTGATAGCGCCACGTTGAGAACGCTGAAAACCGGGCGTTAAATTACTCAGTTATACGGGACGTTGAAAGCGTAACTTTGTTAAATCGTCGACAACGTTGGTACCGTGTTATTCACCGCGTTTTTGAGGCGTTGTCATCGTCGCTTCACTCACTTCCAAAATGGACACCATTCAGTTGGCTGGCTAAGTGTATTACAAATAATAAAAACATATTAGGAATTGTGTATGAGGAAGACGGTGGGGTACACACCCAGTGCTTTCAAATCGTCTATCAACAGGACAGTGTCACTCAATGTTTCAATTGTTCATTGCTATAATCCTTTGAATTATAACGTCATATAGAGGTGGCTGATGTTCGATAGCGTAAATAAATGTTTCCGTATCAAACATTTTGCCACTTTGAAGTACACAATAATCACTTTGGAATACACAATAAGTACTAGAACCAGGACAAAGTCGATGCTTCTGACCGCTGTGGCCTCTCTGGTAGCTGCGCTGCGAGTTCGCATTGACAGCGCTCCATATAACTCGGTTCGGCGTTTATAGCGCCGCATCGTTAACACGTCAGTCCGCGCTGGCAACGCTCAACGCCCGGTTAACGCAGATTCGCCAGCGTCGATAGCGCTCGCACAACATGGCACACGGTACTTCCATTTACCCAATTAACCGACGTTAACGCGATGTTGAAAACGTGGCGCTATCAGCGCTCGTATAACATGATCCTAATAAGGCAGAGCGCTGGGGTGCTGGCTAGACCGTCATTCAAGGTGAGTAGTGCGACGTGATCTAGCGGAAAGAATGTTTTATATTTATTTATTTATTGCTTAGAACAAAATTAAATACATTTGTATTTTCTTCCTTTTCTATTTATACATAACTCTAAATATGACAATAATACTAACTAACTTAAAATAACAAGAATTATAAAACAACTACAATAGAATGTTACAAAATAAAATACACATTTATAAAATAACCAATTCTTTCAGGAAATAAAATACTTATCCTAGAGAAAACGCAATATAGGGCCCCTAAGGCTATCCGCCTGCTTAGGGGTTCCATTACAAAAATTATAAACAAAAATTTCAATTTAAAACAGAATTCAGTGCGGCTGCAGTATATTGCACTATTGTCCAACTCGAGCCCGTCACCATTCACTTTAAAAAAAATATAATGTTTAAAAATTTGCGATAATTTAAAGAACTTCCATCCATTTAGATTGTATTGAATATTTATATACTCTGACCTGAGCTTAGCCCCCATCCCACCAAATCCTCAGTGCGCCACTGTAATGAAGGAATTCAAAACTGAACATTCTTTCAGTGATAAATATGAAGATATAATATGAAATTAATAGAGGGTGGATGAGTCGTTATAAGTTTCCGTGTAGCTTACAAAAAAAAAAAAAAAAAAAACGGGCTGTGTTTTGTTTCTTTATTTTTTTGTTTTGTAAGTTATTGAGTTTGAAAATTACAAACTTATTTCCCAATGTTTGTGCAGCTTTGTGATTATTTTGTCTGCCTGTTTCTGTGGCCCAGGCAGATACAGAAGATCTTTTAGTGTCCTTAGTAGATTAAAAAAGAAACTGGGACTGCCGACAGAAGTGAAAACTGTCATGAATATAGGCAATCTTTGTTTATGTAATTATTTTAACACATCTTACAAAATGAGGAACTACAATGGCCATTTCAGAGGTGTTACCAAGTAAACTATTGTAAAACAATTTATGAAATGAGGAAACACATTGTTCATTTCAGAGGTATTAACAAGTAAACTATATAGGCTACTCTGTTAAATACAAATGTGTACTATATATAGTAGAGCGAGACGGAATAGAGCGTGACGGAAAATGCATGACGGTAAAATCCGATTC
>JAGFPH010000401.1:100849-128273 GCA_018207615.1 Philaenus spumarius | reverse complement strand
TTTATATAAATTGTTGACATAAACACCATTTGCAATTCAATAACTTAGTCAAAAGAATGAAATTTGATAACTACCCTTAAAATTAAATAAAGCGATAGCGAAGCATTGCCGGGTCCACTAGTTATAAATAAAACAGATGATTTGGATTAAAAACTTAACATAATTTTAGGTTAGGCCTACAATGAACTAAAATACGTTTATTTGCAACCAATTTGACAAATTTAGAATCAGGTAATTAGAATTAATAATAATTAATTAATAATTCAGTACTTAATTAATAAGTTGTATTCTTCACAACTTGAAATGTTGATTACTGATTATTTAATTAATACTATTGGTGAAATTACAACGCATGCCATAATTCTAATTATTGGGGTTGGTCGTGCCTATTTCGATCTTTGTCTTACATTAGCTGTGTATAGGTCACCGCTCAATCGTCATTTCCGCTAAAATATCAGAGTATACAATAATTTGTTTGCATTGGCTTTGCTATTGGTCGCCGCAGGGGTTGATGGGCGAAGCGAGCAGGGGTGGAGCCCTTAGTTATTAATAAAATAATAATGACTTCAAAACAACCACCAAAGAAAACATTGAAATAATAATTATATACACGCATAGAACATGCACTGCTTGTATTTAGATAGTTGCACTTTTTTCATTTTTTACGTAATGAGTTATTTAGTGAGATTATTATAGATTACTTAATCAATTATTGAACTTCGATATTAGTTTCATTTTTTATAGGATGAATTGTTTTTGAGTTTTGGGGGAAAAACTGGGTTTTGGACGCCATTTTCCAAGATTGCGGCCGTAGCACAGGTTTTTTTGCGAAGACTTTTAGTGTGTTATTACAGTAGCTAAATACAACATACATACCAAATCTCTAACTTATAAGAGTTTTTTTAGGTAATTTGTCTAACATGACTGAACTATATTTATGACTTATTATTTGTTTAACCTAATATAGTAAGTAGTAATAGTAATTGATCTAAATCTATACTTATCATATTATAAAGAGGTAAACAATTTTTGTTTGTATGTAGGGGGTATCTCTGGAACTACTGAGCCGATTGAAAAATTATAGTAGCCTACTAATAAAAAGCTACACTATCCCTGAGTAACATAGACTAGAACTCATTTTGACTTAAGGGTTGAAACGACCCTTAAAACATTAAATATTAATTCTTATACTTTCCTTAGAGAGCTGAAATTTTGTACATTTATTTCTTACAAGGTAAATAGAAAAAGTAAACCAGATTTGCATCTTGCCGCTAGCAGCTAGGGGGAGGGGGGATAAAGTAACAACCCCTAAAACAAAATATATTAATTATTATATTTTCCTTAAAGCTGTAGATCAGAACAATTTTACAATTATTTCTTACAAGATACATAGAAAAAGTCAAATTTTGTTTATAAAAACCGTTTAAAATTTGTTTGCCGGAAAAAATAGGCGAAACGTACGTCACCGTATAGAAAGTGATCAAAACAGGATTGCGAGCAGTACAAGGAAGTAAGGTATTTATGTAAATATATCCAGTCCAGTAAGGCAAAAAACAAAAATAAATCAAGAAAAAGTAAACCAGAATTGCATTTTATCACGTGCTGCTAAGGGATAAAAGTGTGATAACAACCCCTAAACAATACAAATTAATTGTTATATTTTCTTTACAGCTAGAGAGCAGAATTTTTGTACATTTATTTCTTACAACATAAATACATAGAAAAAGAAAACCAAAAGGTGGACGGAAGAGGGACTGGATGAGCTTCGAAACATGAAACCGTTGCAATAGATATGGATGAAACTCAGCAGTGATGAAACTACGTGGCAGATTTTTGTTCCAGGAAACTCAGATCTTATGTCAAATTTAAAACACAATTATTGTATCCGATATTCATTTCGTTACTTTTTCTTTTTTGTGGGCGAAACCTCGAGTACCTGCTTTAGTAAAGTATAAATTTAATAGGGGTGCAAAATATAATGAGTGTACTTAAAAAATAGCATTTTGCCTAAATAACGGTTTCAGACGCGAAGAACATATGGTTGCAGTCCTTCATCTTGTCTGCGGTTTAAATATTATTAGGCCTACTTATCGTATTATGGAGGTTTAATCTTTACAATATCACTTTGGTGATTTACCTGCCGTTCCACGAAATACCCATTCACTGTGATCGCAGAGATACCGAAGAGATGGACAGAATGGCTGTCACTAACTAAGGTGTGTAAGAGTATTTAATGGAAAGGTAAACAAAAAGCAGTACGCCAGAATGACTAAATAGTTGTTAATGTGAAGCAAACATTGCTTGTGCAGAGTACAGTATGTGCGTGTGTTGGTGATGGCATATCCTGATTGTTCATGTTTAAATTCGTCAAATTATAGGCCTATACGTAACGTAAACATTAATGTTGTTAATTTTCGGCGTTTTAAATAAAGTTTATCAAAACTAATACGTAACAATAATTTCTAAAAAAATGAAATTATATAAATAGTAATTGTTAACGTTATTAGTACTGTATTAAGGAAATTTTGTAATTTCGTTTTCATATGAAACGTGTTGATGTAATTATGTCAACGAAATAATGTAAGAATGACCAAATCAACTAATTTCAAATGTGAGAAAGTATGTTTAAACACTTGCCAATTGTATTACGCTAAACAATACAAAATGTGGAACAATTATTTTTCTGTAGGCTTATATTCCAAATACTGTATAATTGAAAATGTATCACTTTTCTAAGATAATTAAAAAACTTAGATTTTTCAATGTTATTGAAGTGTAAAATTCTATAGGTGCAACGCGTCTAAAAATTGCGGGCGGTGAATCGGATTTTACCATTACGCGACACCCTCTACTATATTATACCAATTTAACTAGAGTTTGAACCAAATTTAAGTTAATCATGGGTTTAAACCTTGTTGATAAAGTAACCCTTATATACGTACAATTAATAGTCAAGCAACATTAAATTGTAGACTATTAAAAATAAATATACAATATAGCAGTGTTTTTAAAAATAAATTCTATTTTATAAAAATGTAGATACAGTACCAGTATATTTAATTAAGACTTAAAAATATCATTTAATAACATTGTTTAAAAAATCTTTCCCTGTTGTTTTAATTTTCTACCTTCAAAATGTAATGTATTAAATTGGAATAAACCCAATGAAAAGGGCTTACTAAACATTATTAAACATTATAATTCAAACATCTGCAGTTACATATTACAAATAAAACATCTGAATTTTATCACAAGCTTAACCCAATTTTAGCGTAGGTCTTTACTGAACCAAAACACGTTTCTCGAAAGGATTTAGATTTATACCGTAGCAACCAAATTTAGAATCAGGTAATATTATTCTTCACAACCAACATGTGTTTTAGGTTAGGTGATAGCAAACTCAAACAACGAAAAATTGGTGAGTAGACAAATTTCCAAAATAGTTGGTTGAAAACCTAAAACATTTAAACTTAATTTTGGAAATTCTCTCAACTCATGTCAGCAGTAATGCGTGGTCGAATTATTTATGTTAAAATAGAGAAAAGCCCCTACAGTGAAAATCTGAGAAAGTTCATTGTAAATCAAAAATAAACCCAATAACCATTTTCTAAATTACAGATAGAACGTATTAGTATTACATTATTTTCGTGTTTATATTTCACTTAATATAGGTTATCCCCAACAGATGCATAATATTATTATCTATTTAGTTTGTATTCTAATTCATTCAGAAACTGCTGGTTTCTTTTCTATAACTTGGACTATTCGTTTATACTAACTCTTGTGTTTTGCTTCAATATTATTTAGTTCAAATACGACTTAAAGTGTTCTCAGAACTCTTATATTTGGCGAGAGGGCAATGGATACTTTATGTTATTTAAGTCTTGCTCTTTTATTTATATTGAGAGTAGGCGTAGTAATCGAGGAAAGGATCTCACGCTCAGCTAACCATGATCAGACTTTCACCACGTGATATCTCTAGTCACAACAATAAGAAGTTCTATGCTTCCTCGCTGACCTTCAACCTTCTTATGTAATCTAGAGGAAGGATGTACTAGTAGTAGGTTGGTTGCACGACAAAGAATCAGAGCGCGATAGTGTGGAGTCATCTCGGAAGTGGAAGTATTTTCTATCATAAATTACAAAATACAACTATTTTAGTGCTTTTGTCTTTGGTCGTGTCATTGTATTACAAAAGGAAATACATAGGTTATAAACGTATAATGTTAGCCTTCAATATTCGTTGTCCAACGACGCAATGGCCGTTTCGGTTATTCAGCCATTTTCGAGTTTCTGATCAGAACTCTACTTCTTTTGTGCAATGTTCTTTAACAATGTTTAAATGTCTTTGTACTGTGACGAAGAGAAACTTGATTAGAAACCAAAAATGGCTAGATAGCCGAAACGGCTGATTGCACGACGAATACAAATAATAATAATTCCACCACGCAGCTGAACCTGTCGAATTTACAAAATGAAGCTTATATGTTTTAGGGTTTCAATCTACTATTTGGGAAATCAACTTTGTGTTCTACAGAGAAAGGCAACGAATAGCTGCTTGCGTGCATTTCAGCCTCCAGCCGCGGCTCACGCGCTGCTTCGTTCCGCTCGCAACGAAAAAGGGAACTGTCTCAATGTAGATCTTTTACAATGAGGATGAACAACTCAACATCGATCCTCTACCAGTCATCCTCGGAGATTTATCTACTTTCTCAACTAATGAAGAAAGAACGAACCAGATCCCACCCCCAAACCAAGAGCCCGTGACGAGCCGGAATTGATAACAATTATTATTATTGTATAATATTTACTAATATACTGTATTATTAAATGAAATGTAAAAAAGTTTAACGAAAACAGTTAATATGTTAATTTAAAAAAATATGTATAAATTGTTGTTGACTCATCCAACCAAGTAGCCTACTTCAGATTTGATATCAGGTCATTCACACATTATTAAGAAAACACAAAAATGGTCACTTAAATACATATTAACATAAACAAGTCGTGGAGGTGATTAGTCTTTTATCATTATTTTCATATTAAGTGATTCTTCTTTTCAATTATCTCCGTTTTGTTGGAATTTTTAAATTTTTTTGGAAAAGGTTTGTTTGATTTATTTTTACCTTTTGTTAGACATGTTATATAAATTTGTTTATATATTTTTGAGTTGTTAATATTTTATGCGATTTAACTTGTCTATTACCTACATAAATATAAATAGCCTATAGTGTACTTTTAAATACGGTACCTACACATATAAACTTATTCCTTTATAAACGGTCAACCATTTTTTGTATTGCTAACTTTAAAAAAAACCTACTTAAAGCAAATTACCACTATTGCGTGGTCTGGTAAAAAAAAATATACTACACCTAGTAACTTTTAACGACGTCTGACAAAAACAATTACAGTTTATTTATCTACCTCCGGCTGAAAGCTACTACTATAGGCTATCTACAATTAATTGACCTAGGAAGAAGAGAGTAAAGTATATTGACCTCGAGAATATCTGACAATTCAAGTTCTGTAATTTGTAATAAATATAAAGCAAAATGAAATCATCTATGTACATTATTTGAATAATATACAAAGAACAAAAACAGCCTTATCTGTTTTCACAGACAACACGTAACCTGTTCCAAGTGCAAGAATTTCTGACTGGCAAAAAGTTAAGTAGGCCTATTCAGATAAACACTAAAACACTGCTACTGTAAATTAATTGATATTTGAATAAATTGTCTGTCCAGTGATGTTCCTTACAGCTGAATTTTCATTATTTATACAGGTATATTATACGTATTTTCCTACTACGTTTAAAATGACGCAACTAATGCAATATTCATTTGGCGTACGGTAGTTGTATTGATTATTTTGCATGTATATACATACAGTGAGCTGTGAGATATTTTATTCAATAGATAACCTGTTTGAGCTTCCGAGAGAAAATCAAAATAGCAAATCTACATACAAGATTAATTCTTGTACAATTACGAAAATCCATTACAGTATTGTACATTGTTGTCACCTCACATCACAGGCATAACGTCACGGACTTCACTCATGACCTCACGTAATAAAGATGTGGGCTCCAACACTTTCGGGAGACGTGAGCTCACTTATTTTCTACACATCATCTCAGTTCAGTTAAACTATTTTGCACTGATTCCAAATTCAAAAACAGTAGGCCTATTTGTTAAAATTTGGTGTTTATAAATATAGTCTACTACCTGGGTGCCAGTGCTTCGCTACGGGTTAAGCTCGATTAAAAAAAATCAATTTCAAAGGCATCCCGTATACTCTTTGTTAATACGCTATTTACACTATGTACTACTTTCTTAGCTTAAAAGTATAAAATATTTATCTTTTAGTTTTATTTTAGTTTTTAGTTTTATTTTAGTTTTTATTTTAGTTTTATTTTAGTTTAAAAAAACCTGTCAAAGGACAGCCTTTTTATAAACTTATTTAAAGAACCTCATTGTAAACAATGTGAGTCAGTGGAATTTGACTTTTATCTATATTCCTAACGATTTTTACGTTTTAATAACCTTAAACGCAAAATATTTCAAAATCCCGTCTTATTGCCCATCTAGAGCATAAGGAGAACCACTATGTTAAGTCTCAAGTTAATATGTTTGGTTTTTTAGATATAGTGATGAATAGTGAGTCAGTGGTATTTGACTTTTATCTATATTTCTAACGCTTTTTACGTTTCAATAACCTCAAACGCAAAATATTTTAATATCCCGTCTTATTGCACATCTAGAGCATAAGGGAAACCACTATGTTAAGTCTCAAGTTAATATGTTTTGTCGTTTTTGAGATGTAGTGATCATCAGTGAGTCAGTGGTATTTCGATTTTATATAAAATATATGTAGATTATTACATATAAAATAAAAAAGAGATAAAACTATTATATTTTATTTCATGTTGATAAATCAAATATGTGTTTGCATTCTAGCGGCCGTATTTTAACTCCGATTTTGTTCAAATTTGGTACACACGTTAATTATTGTCTAAGTCGCTCGGACGAGTTCGTTAGCAAAAAATCCAACATCAGGAAGCAAGTTTTTTGACAGGAAATAACTATTTTTAAGATTTTTCGTACTAGAATGAAACTTTTTTTGGGTTTTATCTAAAAAATAAATGTAGGATATTATTATGCACATTTTTTCAATTACACGACCTTATAGCTCGCTTGGTTGCCCCAAAATCGATCAAAACGTAAAATACCATAAAATTACCAGGTTAAAAATACACGTGGGAGATTTTACCGTGGGGGCATATTCTAATCCGAGGCCGACGACCGAGTTTGTACGCTGCGAGCGAAGTGAAGCAGTCCATAACCCGAGGCCGCAAGGTCGAAGAGCAAACTCGCAAAGCTATTTTTTCCGCTGTGAGTGAACGAAGGAGCGCTGCCCGAGGTATCCTTACGGAGCGCTGTCCCTAAAAAACCAAAACCGTAAAACGTGTCAGCTTCCCAATCATTGATTGGTCCAGTCACTGATTACAAGAGCGAAAACAAAACAAAAAAGAAGTTGAAGAAGATCCAGTAATTTAATTTTTTTAAATACTGCTTCCGGAAATTAATGCTTGATAATCGCTAAAAAACGAAATACTGTAATGTCATAAATCCCAAGAGAAAAAGACAGCTGAAAGAAAAAATCAGGTAAATAATCTTGTGGAGGACCAGGAAAAAGAGGAATTGTTTTGTGCTTAAAAGAATCCATCTTAAATTCTAGTGTTTGTGCTGGAAGCTGAGAGATGAAACTCTATACCACATTCGTGATCCCCTAATATAAAACCCCCAGCGAACGGGTGTACAATATGCGTATGAAGAGCATCATGATAAACAATATTATTCTTATTCAGAAATGTAATTGTTTGTCTTTTATATTGCTGAATGTTTATTTGCATTATTTAGTGTTGTTTGTTTTTAAAAATAATGTAAAAATCTTAATTTGATTAACATATTAAATTTTTTATTTACTTCAAAGTTAACATAAGCAATTCTTCTGGTGGTATGGGTTTTCTGAAATTTGTTGACATTTTCACCAAACTTTCTCCAATTAACCCCAATAGATAATCGACGCTTGAAACACACATACTAGTAAAGTTTTTAAATCGTTTTCGCTCAGTTTTAAGTTCGTTTATAAAACCGCTTAAATCCCGCTTCCTATTCATGGATCTACCCAATAATTACGATGATTTTCGTTCTCTTCCTCTTGTAGCCCACAAAAGAATATCATAGCCATGAATTAAACACATTTTTAAGACCGATGTTGCAGACAGATTTGATGTTTGTCTCCTTGTCTTCTGCCTCCTTTTGTATGAAACCGGCTTAGGCCGGCCGCACACATCATCTAACATAACAGAACACGAAAATACAATTTGACTGCATCGAACAAGTCAAGACATGGTGGAAAAACATGATCGAACGTTTTTTCCATGACTGACGCAACTCCCAAAGTTTCGTCTTTAGTCAATATTATCTGCGCATGCGCTGCGGAGAAAATATGAGTATGGAATACAACTATCTTCACTACAAACTATGTATGTTCTGTTGCGTTCGATACCCTAAAATCATCATCGAACACTATCGAACAAGGCAAAACAAAACAAAACAAAAACCATCTTGTCGTGTTCTGTTCGATTATGTGTGCGGCTGGTCTAAGAGTTAAAATTAGCGTGTTTTTAAATTGAAAGAAATGCAAAGTAGGAAAGTGGTCGACAAAAGTACAAGGATGAAATCAGAAGAAAATTACCTAGTCAAAAAGAAGTTTTCAGGCGAGAGCCCACCAGCTGAAACCTCTTTAATTGGAAACAACAAATTCTGCGTCGAAACGTTCTACTACATAATCGAAAAATTAGCTTCCGAGTTACGAATGGAAAAGGATAAGTACATGGTACTGTGTGAGAGGTTTGGCTTTTTGACTGAGTTTTACTAAGGTGATCTCCAAAAGGCATGCAGTGACTTTTTTGTGAAGTACAATAGTGATAGTACATTGGTTTAAACTTTTGTGATGAATCTAAACAATTTTCTTCGTACATAAAAGGAATGAAGAAGCGAGTTGACTGTGCAAGAATGGCTGCGGATTTGCTGAATTTGATTTACAAGAACTACTTAAAGGAGTTTTTTTCAATGTTTGTGTGGCTTTCAGAATTTATTTATGTATATTTATAACCAATTGTACAGGAGAGCACTCTTTTTCAAAGTTGAAGTGGGTAAAATCTAAAACTCGCACAACTATGGGGGAAGAGAAGCTGAACCATTTTTAGCCCAGTAGTCAATTGAGTCTACGTTCTTGCGAAAAGTGCATTTGAAAATCATAAATTTTGCATCCATAAAGTGCAGAAAAAAGTCTTTTAAATACTACTGTGTATGTATTTTTTTATATTATACTTCGAACTTAATTTAAAAAAGTTACTAGAGTATTGTATGTTTTAAAAATTACTTTTTGTTAAGCGTTTTTTTTTTAACGAAGTTCCTTAGCGCGGATTGCGGTAGGAGTTAACAAATAGAAAATATAATGCGTAACGAAAAAAGTGTTATTAATTGGTTGCTATGGCAATGTAAAATACGATTAACGAAAAAAGCGTTACCAAATTGGTTGCTATGGCAATGAATGTAAATAGGTACATTCAAAAACATGTGTTTTGGTTCATCAATTTAAATTAAGAGACGATCGGTTCCGTCCGTCGTAGTTCAGATAGTATCGCCTAGCGCTGAAATTTTAGGTTAGGCCTATAAAGACATTTTAAGTCTAGGCCTAACCTAAAATTATTGTATGTATGTACCGTTAAGACAGGTAAAATAAATTAAACATGCACACAATAATTCTACGTTAGGCCTAGACGGATGAACCAACATTGCAACATTTTATGTTTATTGAATGTATTTACAATGAATTGACATTTAACTGTGTTTACCATCTTAGCTTTGATGTTATAATTAATTTTACACCATTATTATAATAACATTAAACGTATGGACACAGTAAATATTTGTATAAAACACAATCTAATAATAAACGGCAATTGAAAGATTAAAATTATCTTTGTTAATAATTGTAACGTTACCGTTAAGACTGGGAAAAGAATTGAAGAAAAGGAGTCATGAACTTCGTTCCTGACGCGGGTCCCACGATCGCACACATTTACTTTTTTAATAATGCCCCATGTGTTTCCCAGCTCCAAGGACCCCATGCAGTAGTCTTAATTAGGGCCTATGTCACCTGTGTGCACGTATAAACTGTATCTGTCCAAAGTTAACATCAAATGTATTGTCAGGTACCATGTACAAGATGTTTTAGCGGTATCATATCTCGCTTTGTTCATGAAATTAAGCTATTACTGGCCGAACTTTCGGTTGGAATTAACTCTTGAAATTTGGTAGGCCTACGACTTAACATGATCAAATAAGAAAGTAGGCCTACACACAAAGGGCGCAGTTTACTGAAAAGAACTAATCCACTTAAACTTAGGCCATAAAATAAATAGGTAACTATTTTATTATTTAAATTCAACAGTGTATGAGAAATGAACAACGTTTTTTTATTTGCGTCAAATCTATTATTTTATTGGCGGTGGTTAAACAGCTTGCCAACTCGTCATGAGAGACATATGGTACATATTAAAACAAAGTAAGACTTGACGATTCAATGCACGCAACTTCAATTTATACGATGACTTGGAATGGAGCTCCAGCGTACATTATTCCTCAACACATTTCTTTTCTTGTTTTGTGCTACTGCTACGTTTTTCTGGTTATGTTAGTTAAGAGAAAGTAGTGTGACCTGTATACAGGGTGTTTCAGGAGGAACGGATAATACTCCAGGAACTGATTATACAGCTAAAAATAAAAACAAAGGTTCATAATAAACATTGGTCCGCAATCGCTTCCTTATCGAGTTACAGCTAGCGAAGGATTTCGCCTGGAATTCAACTCTTCCTGTGAAATGAATTCATACTGAAATTTGTAGGACTTTAATTAAGGTTGTTAATTCAATATGTTTTATGCAAAATGAGCTAAAAAGTCCAATAAAACGTGTCCCACGTCTGTAACTACACCCATTTCTAAGAGACCTGACAAAATACGCAAAATTTGGTCTCGAAAAACATGTTTTCTTTAGGTTTGAAGTACATTAACTTTGTTAAGGTGGCGTTACCCGAAGAAAAAAATATGTTTTTTTACTATATAGCTTAAACATTTTTCAACAAGAAACAATCAACTATAATACCATTATTCATCATTAACAGTGTAAAAAAAAAACTAAGGCGCTTATCAATTTTTGCGACATTTTTGCATAAAGCGTCAACCGATGAGCATCCTCAGCATAACTTATGTCCCAAAGGCGCTGACTCTTGGTGTCTTTTCAACAAAGGCATTGATGAAAAAGGAAATAAAGCTTACAATCATAAAAACCAATTACCAGTTGCTGTTATTGAAACAATAAAACCTGTTTATCGAGACTTAGCAAACCCTGATCTCTGCGGCGCTGCCTTCATGGTAAAACGCAGAATACCAACGAGGCGCTGAATCAGCTGATATGGGACCGATGTCCTAAAACAAAATTCTGCTCAAGAGAAGTTGTGGAAATATGTGCTTCTGAGCCTATATCATTTTACAATGATGGGTATGTTGCTGAACAAAAAGTGCTAGAAGAGCTAGGTGTCAATACCGGATCCTGGTGTGAAAGAGAGCTGGAAAAATCGGATGTCCTGCGGATAAAAGAAAAGTGATCGGATGAGCTAGACAGTTACAAAAACTACAAGGAAGCAGAAGAGATCAATAAAGAAACAGAAAATAGACAAAGACAATGAAAGTGGAGCTGTTCAGTATGGTTATGGCTTGTTTTAGTATATTTTGGAGTAGCGTCGGTTTTCTCACTGTTTCCGCAATCTGTATTTTTTTGTAAATACGGTATATTTTCTCAAGAACAGTTGGAGATATGGACTTGAAATAGTTTTTGGTGTTCAATTAGAGTATGAAAGATAATCAAGACTAAACACATCTCTGTATTAGCAAGGTAAGTAGGTTAAGAAAATATTTATTTGTTCTATAAAATTTATTTTATTTTATTTGTTTATTATAAAATTTCATAAATGTACCAAAATAAGTTCAATATTGTTTCTGTTAGTCTAATTTGTGAGTTAGATTGTATATTTAAAAAAAAGTAATTTAATACAATATGCTGCCTAGTAGCCACACAAATGTTCCTTTTTTGAGCGATAGTACCAAAATCCAACATTTTTTTTAAATTACCTAAACTGGTCACTTATTTTTCTAAACAACTCCAAGCTGCATGAAAATGTGGGTCTTAGTTAGTATATTGTGTGGTAAAATAATAAAATCAATGGCAATAATGACTAATAAGTTATGACAATTTAAAAAAATCATCATATGACCCGGGGGGTAACACAACCTTAAATGGGCAACAAACACGTAAACGTCTTTAAAAAAACTTGTAGAGAGTTTAACTCTGAAGAGAATGATGTAAGAGATAAACACAACCGTTTTCCGTCTTTTGTCATGTGTTTGGATTTTTTTTTAAACCCGATTTGTCAAAAGGGGATCAAGAAGGAACGGCGTTAGTGACAATGACCTTTAGTGCTAAGTGAGCAAAATGTTAAAGATACATTCAAACAACGTAGGCTATAATAATATTTTATTAATATCGTTGGTAATAAAAGGTGTACAAAGTATGTACACACATTTAACTATTGCATACAACCTACAAAATAGTAGGCTGTAATCTTATGGTTTTTAGAAAAAATGGAGAAGAATTTTTAAATTTTTTTCTAAATAATCAATTAATTTTTATCAAAAATGACTCTTGATTCTTTTAATTTGAGGATATGACACAGGCAATAATGTCGTTTGGCATGATCATAGCCTATCTCGTAAGACGTCAGTAGACATTGGCAGATTTTAATAGGTCTACTACGAATACGAAAATAATTCAAAAGTATATTAGTTATAGCATACAGGTGTCCTTAGCGGGCTTTATACATTGTAATAAATGAAAAATGTTTAGTAACTTTTTCAAATTCGGCTTAGTTTAGTCGCAATCTGCCATTTTGTTTTGTTTACAAAAACTCACTGTAACACCAGAAATAGATAGGATATTTTGTTCAAATTTGGTATAAGCATTTTGCATGTTACGATTTACAAGTGTACCAAACACCATGAGTTTATTTTAATAAATAACTTTCAAAAGGGTGACTGCTACAAATGTTTAAAGAGGAATATCTTGAATACCATTAACGTAACGAAAAATGTTCAAGAGGCAAAATATTTACACGTGGAAGACTATCATGTCCTTGAATTAGACAGAGAGTAGCCTATGAGATTTGATTAATGAATAAGTCTTGATAATAAATGTACGGAATTCAAAGTGCTGAGGAAGTCGGAACACTTGTCTCCAAGGCCATTATAAGGTCGGCAGTTACGTTGTTTTTATTTATACGACTTTAATATTATATCATTATTATTTACAATGTCATATTACCTGCTTATTCATAGTTTAATTATTACGATGTTATGGAATGAAAAATCTGCAAATTAAAATGGAAAATATTCAGTATTACTAATAATATTCCAGTTAATTGAACCGTAGAGACTTGAGGATTTTGTCCACGAGAGGGACCATTTTACTGGACTGAAATCAATTTAACTTAAAACAAGATTTAAGTTGGCATGATTATCTACTTGTAAAGTTGCTTGTAAAGCCTTTAGACTTGTAGCCACAAGAATTCTTTCTTGGTTGTAGGACAAACAATCGGATAAACTGCACAATAAATAAATAATTGTACTTGATCGAAGGTCAAGAAAAATGGTTCAGAACAAAGGCGGAGCCAAATACGTTCTACTCATCAGTTATTTAAAGACAAAATAAATACGCGTAAACTTTAAGTGAGCGCTCGGTGTGTATTTTAACCCCAAGGTAAATTTTGTTACAAAAATAAAAGAGTCCTGTTTGACTGGTTTTTAATCAGCAGCACAGTAGCTTCAAATACTGCTGGGTTTCGTTTAACACCCCGCCAATTTTAAGATTATCAGTAACTTATAAAAAAAATATTGGGTGTGCAAGGCTCGGGTCTCTAAATTCAAAAAGGCGAAGTTGCCAACCAATTCCAATATTAAAATAACCTAACCATACCTTCACTTTAAGCATATTTTTGTGTTATTTTCATCAAAAAACGAAAGACTTTTTTCCTTAAAGTAAAATAGATTGTGGGTGTTGATTTCTAAGGTTTTTTTTTTGCAATATTTATTTTTGCAACTGAGTAAAAAATTAATAAAGTTTACTATTTTTTACTATTTATATCATACGTTTATGAAAACAATAAAACGGTTTTTGAAAATGTATTCAGCAATCAACATCCGCATATGAAAATACTTCAAAATTAAACCAAATTTGTAAATTTATTCTACGAATTAACGAAAAAAACCTTATTCTGTAGCATTGCTCTTATGGGAATCAGATTCAACATGGCGGACAGGGTATCCTCCCCTTAAGGCCAAACGTTGGAAGTGAAAACTTCTATGACCAGTATATATTTGAAAATCAATATTAATAATTGAAGGAGTATAAGGGTCAATAAATTTATTGCGTTACATATATTATATATATATATATATATATATATATATATATATATATATATATATATATATATAGTATATTTTGAATTATAAATCATCATCATTATTAGTTACATAGTCAATAATCATTTTCTCGTTTACATTATTTTATTTATACTACTAGTGGATCCAGTTATTCCATTTAATTACTTTATCTTAAGTAATTGAAATGCAGATGGTTTTTATGTCATTTAAGAATAATTTTACACAAATTTAAATTTATAGTTTGTAGGAAGTTAGTGCAATTTGTTTTTATTGTATAGGGGTAGCTACCCCATTTCCATTTTAATAGCTTTGATTGTAGTGACCATATTCACTAAACAATCTGGTACTAACATGTGGAATATATCTGGTTCTAAAATATTAAGAAATTAGTTGAGTAGTTTTTGAGAATAAAGAAAAAGTAAATGTATCGATTTTTGTGAATTTTATGGGTAGTTATTCTATTTCATCCTTTCGACTTAAGTAATCAAATTTCACATGGTTTTTTATATCACTTAAAAATAATATTACATAATTTTAGTTTTTTAGTTAATAACAGAAACTCTCCTCCGACCGTCCAATCACTTCAACATTCCATGCTACACCACCTATCGTACAGATCGTCCCAATACCCAAGCCGCAGGTGGAACGGCCTTACTGGTTCACAGACTGATCGTACATCAAACGATTCACTAACGATCCACTATCTCCGATAGAGCATACAGCAATCAGCATCAATTCCCTTGGGACGGATATTCGAATAATCTCTGCATATATCCCTCCAAATGCCACATTAAAAATCACTCATCTCATCGGACGATCCAACCATCCTAATGGGCGATCTAAACTCCAAACATCCTGACTGGAACTGTCGTATCGCAAATCCACACGGCAAAATGCTGCAAACGTTCCTGCAAAATCACCCGAACATCAAAGCGATCGGTCCCAGTGAACCAACTCATTATCCCGTGCAAAATAATTGCTTACCAGATATTCTTGAAATTGCCGTGTTAAAAAAATTCAATTCTCCCACGATCTTGTCTGCATTGACGATCTCAGCTCAGATCATAATCCCATCATCTTAACTGTTGGCACATCTCCCTATTAACGTCTACCTCCTAAAAAGGAGGGTAAAAGAGTTAACTGGAGGAAGTACTCCGAATGCCTTCTCAGACATACCCCTAATCTCTTTGCAGACATCACCTCCCCAGCTGACATCGAAAATCAAGTGACCAATCTCCAAACTATCATAACTGCAGCACTAAACTCCAGTGCTTACGCTTCCCCTACAACTGGGACTAAGGCTGGAATCCCTTCTTACATCAAAGAGGAGGTGGCCAAGAAAAGAAAACTTGGCAATTTTCGCGAACACCCTCTGACAAGAGGCTGTTCAATGCCCAAACCCAACTAGTAAAGTCGCTACTAGCCACCCATACTGAGGATGAATGGGACCTATTCCTATCAACAGTAACTCCAGAAAACGGGTCAATATGGAAACTAAATGCCAGCTCCTAGCAACAAATACACCCAATCACCCTCTTCATGGACGTAATGGTGTAGTCTACACACCCACGGACAGAGCTGAAACGTTCGCTGATTCACTCCAAGACCAATTTACTCCTAATGCACGTATCTATGATGATGACCACATCGAATATGTTGAAAACTTTCTTTACAAATATCTTGATTGTCCTATGGGGTCTCTCCCCGAC
This sequence comes from Philaenus spumarius, assembly GCA_018207615.1. Taxonomy (NCBI): domain Eukaryota; kingdom Metazoa; phylum Arthropoda; class Insecta; order Hemiptera; family Aphrophoridae; genus Philaenus; species Philaenus spumarius. The sequence continues at coordinate 111,931 of JAGFPH010000401.1, read as the reverse complement.
CCTTTCAGCTGCAACCAGTTAACCAAAGTTTATTAGTAAACACCCTACACGTAAAGCACCTGGCATTGACAACGTGAGCAACACCGCGCTTCGCAACATCCCCTCTACTACGGTAGCAACCATAACAAATATCTTCAATGGAATCATGCGAACAGACCACTTCCCTTCATCATGGAAAGGAGCCAAAATAATCACGATTCTCAAAATCGTCTCTCTTTCCAGAAAATTACAGGCCCATCTCTTTACTTCCAACGATTTATAAAGTCTTTGAGAGATTAGTTTATTCCCTGCTCACCCAGCATCTCAAAGACGTCATTCAAACAATTTGGCATTCGAAGTGAACATTCCACAACACTCCAACTTGTAAAAGTTCTCAACGACCTTTCTGATGGCTTCAACAATAAAAACCAATCTATTGCAGTGTTCCTGGACATATCAAAAGCTTTTGATAAAGTATGGCATGAAGGCCTGCTTTACAAGCTAGCCCCCAGCCCAGTTCCTCCATGCTATGTACATCTCATAAGCTCATACCTTGACAGCAGATGGTTCCAGGTTGCTGTCGAAGGTACACTTTCCACTCCTAGACCCATCGAGGCAGGAGTTCCCCAAGGCTCAGTTCATGGTCCGTTGTTGAACCTTCTGTACACTAACGATATTCCAGTCATCCCAAAGTATCACTGCGATTCTTTGCTGATAACGCTGTGTTCTACTACAGAACTATGAACCTGGAATATGGCTCGTCGGTCATTCAACAACAGTTGGATGCCCTACAGCCGTGGCTCAGGATGTGGAGAACTGCAGTGAACACAGACAAAACGCAAGCCATCCAATTTTCTCCGCTACGTAGATTTCCTAAAGTCCAATTAACTCTTAACAAATCAACCATAGCATGGACCCGCCAAGTCAGATACCTCGGAATCACGCTTGTCTTTTTATTTAAACGTGTCCTATCACGTCAAACAAACTCTGTCAAGGGCTTAATCTGTCCGTGGCAGACTCCTTCCGGCCATACACGCCAAGAGCCCTCTACCACTTCGTATCAGATTGTCCATGTACAAAACATACATCAGACCAGTACTTACGTACGCAGCTTCAGCTTGGTACTCTCTACTATCTGTTTCTTGGAAGAAAAAGTTGGACTCCTTCCAGAACAAAACTCTCCGTTGGATCACCAACTCCCCATGGTATGTCTCTCTCAAGGGCACAAAATCCCCACACTAGAGGACTTCATCCTAAAATTAACAAATAGAGTCAAAAACAGAGCGGAAGGGTCTCAATACACACACATCTAACAAATCATCACTGATCCTGCACCTCCGCAGGTCAGAAGAAAACGTCCCTTATGTCTGGTTTACGATTCACCATAAGTATCCAAAAACCCAAACTCAATTCTTAAACACCACAAACTTTCGTAGCCAATCCAAGCGTATTCCATAGATTCACCATCTCGTTCTCAGACAAAATTTATTCCAAATTTAGTCAATGAACGTTCAATCAAGTCATTTTTCAGTTTCAGACAAGCAGCCATTGTTTTAAAACAGGTGCTGTCTTAACACTAAGACTACGGTCTTGCCAATTTGTCAGATTGTTTGCTAATGCTTTTAGTCTTGTTTTTCGTAGGATGGAGTGGTCTAAATGTAAAGTAGCAAAACTTATTGAACTATATAAACAGGAAACAGTGCTTTGGAATGTAACTAGTTCAAGCCACAAAAACAGCACAATCGGAATGATACCTGCATCGCATGTCAGAAATTATGGAGTGTAGACTTGCAGAAGTGGAAAAGAAAATTCACTGCGTGGGATGTGTCCCGGGACATGTGCCTGGGACATATCTCCTGTAGGTACAGAAGGCTTAATTTTTTTGTAAAGTTACCTGCTGTTTTTTTAGTTATTTAACATTACACAAATTTTGCTATATAGCTTGTAGGAAGTTCGTGAATTATTGGATATTTTTTGCTACCCCATTGTAGTGATTGTAGTGATCATATTATTCTATAAACAATGCTGGTACTAATACGTGTATATTGTGAAAATTTTACTGGAATTAGTTCAGTAGTTTTGAGCGTATAGAAACAGTAGTCTAAGTGTACAGTATTAATAAGTGGTAGTTTAATTTTAATGGTAGTTATCACATTTCATCCCTTTGACTTAAGTATCGAATTGTAATCGAACTTAATAATAATATTGCACAGTTTGAGTTTTATAGTATGTAGGAAGATAGTTCAATTATATTTATTGGATATAGGTAGCAATCCCCTTAGACTGTAGTATTGTAATGTCTAAACACTCCTGGCATTAACATGGATAAACTGTGATATCGGTCGAATAATTTTTGAGTCTATATATTATAGAGAGCAAAGAACCATTCATTTTTATTTAGAGAGATTCAAGCTATATGAATAATAATTTAGATAATTTAGTTTCTCGATTTTAACTCGCTCTCATCCGGTTTATTATTCTTGGAATTACGTTTTTTCATGTCGGTGGTTTCAAGAAACGAGAAAGTCATCTTTGAAGACAATTTCTCTGTTACTTTGACTTTCTTGATTACACGAAGGCTTGCACTACAAACAAGGTTGTATAAATAGCCTACATGACGTCGTCTAATCTCTAATGTAACATGACTATGACGTTTGCAAATACTATCAGGTTTGTCTCCTCAGCCAACTTAAAATACGATAACCTTAATGTCATGGAGATTAATTATTAAAACCAATGACTGTCGTTACAGAAGTGACGTTGAGGACATTATAAAGACGTAATCATTATAATATATTCATTATTCCAATATAACATAATTAATTACAACTTGACATATCATGCCAACAATGATTTTGCTAAATGAGAATACCGAAGAGATGAAATCAAGGTTTCGTTATTTACGATGTGGACACGAAAGAAAGAAGAAGTGTACCAGGCCTATTTGACCAGTTTGAAATACTGCTTTACCGTATCACATTTAAGTCATATTTTATAACTTGAAAATTGCCTCTCTTCTATATAAAAGTAAAAACCTCTGTTCTAATCAATCGCCATTCCAGGAGAAATATTATAGTAGGGTATGCAATAATCTGTTTGCAAATGCTTAACTGCAGGGGTTGGTGAGCGAAGCGAGCAGGGGACGGAGCCCTCTAGTTAAGCATACATAATATTATAGTTACATAATATAAGGCCTATAATTAATTAGCAATGTAAAGACTAATTCGATTTTTGTTTAGACCTATATTATTTAATTAATTTTAAAATTAATGTTTGATTAGATGAACTGAGAGGTTCTGACGAATATTATGTTCAAATATAGACGAACGAATTAAACGCACGTTCTTTTAGAAACATCCTATATTTCTACGGAGGCTAAAATTGTAACAACATTACAAAACTGAAATTAAATCCTTATGAAGTTTTAGATGAAAACGTAGTATAAAATACAGTTTTTATCACACTGCATTATAAAAACTATTGTTTTTAATGCATGCGTTACGTCCGTCAAGTGACTTTTTATTGTAGTCATTCACTACTTGCTCAAAAAGTCAGCTGATTCAACAACCAGTTGACTTTTTTTTGTTACTAGGACCTAAATACTATATTACGTTACAAGCCAGGTAAAATGGGTTTTTCGGTGCCAGCATGATAGTTACCTCGCGAGGCTCAGCCGGGTATGTTACTTTTCATTACACTGCACCGACAACAGCTGTTTTCTATGCCTGTTCGTAGACAAGCAAGTCCTTATTTTCCGTATAGTAAAAATTGTACGACGCACCAGCTGATTTTACAGTTCTCCAGCTGATTTTACAGTGCAACAGCTGATTTTACAGTGCACCGGCTGATAAAAAAAAGAATACACATATCAGTTTTATGTAAACAGCTGACTAATTTTGTCAAATAGCGGAAATATAACAGAAAAATAAAACAAGTTAGTTTTAATTGTTTTTTTTTTTTTATATAAAAAGATGTTTTGATAAAAGAATGTTACTTTTTCGGTGTAGTATAATAAAAAATATCGTACGTAATGATATTTAATATGATAGGTTAGTTCCAAAGTCTAAAATAAGAGTAAACATAGTGGTTTATGCATCTTTTGTGTTCTAAAACTTTCCATAATGGATTTCACTGATATAATAACGAGTCTGATATCTTTAAACAATCACAAGAAAGAAGAAATAACTGCGAATTTGCTGTCAAGAAAATCAAAAGACTAGTATGAAATTGAACACAAGAAATTTTGTCAATGGAAAATTAACAGAAAAATCTAACAAGTTTTAATTGTTTTATTTTTAATATATATAACATATAAAGATGTTTTGATTAAAAGTACTGTATGTTTCGGTGTAATATAATGAAAAGTATCGTACGTAACTCGCCCGGAGGTTTTTCCGTGCTTGCATGAAAAATCCCGCACCTGGCTGATCCTCGCGGGGGAACTATCATGCTCGCACTGAAAACCCCTATTACCAGGTTTGTGACGTAATATAGCCTACTATTATAATATTGTACTAGGACCAAAATGAATTGTACGTAAACAATGCATTGATGTCCTTTAAAATGACAACAGCTGTAACTTCAAAAGGTTCAGCTGTTTTACAACTGATAGTAGCACTGTCGCGCACAGGTTACATCGCGTAGAAAAAGTAACAATGTAATTTAATTAAGCGTCCGTGTGATGATAGTAGAGTGTGATCGGCGTTGTTTCGCACATAAAACCATGATTTCGCACCAAGAACATCAATTACTATTTAAATGATCAATTTACAAGGTAATAAAGCATCCGAGGTCAGCGGTTTCAGATGGGTTATAATAAAGTTGTAACCTAAAAACAAAATCAAAACCAAAAGTGTCCTTGTAAATATAACGCCGCGGGGGTTGGTAGTGAAAAAAAAAATATTACTTGTTTACCACCTTACATTATTCCTTTTGTTAAAACCTAAGGCTGTTATTTCTGCCAAACATAATGTAAGGCTGTTTCCGGTGCCACAATTGCCCAGTTTAATTGGTTCTCTTTTTTGAAAACAAAAACAAATTACTCCTATGTTACATAACATCTCAGTAAAAGTTGCACCTCTATCAGATAAGCAGTGTTCGTAAACGAACGTAAAACTGTCCCTATAACAACGGCAGCACAACGTCCAAACTTCATTAACACTCGACTAATACATCACGTGATCACACGTCCTTAATTAATATTGGCTTAGTAAGGTCACATCAGTAACTAAATTTTATATTATAATATTTTAATTGCTTGCGAAACATTCAGCCTTCAGGAAAATAGAGAAAGTTTACTTCGCAACTATTTAATCGTTCCGGATATTTGGTTCAACGTTCTGCTACAGCGTATCTTTCGACACTATAAACACTACCGTGTTTCTCCTCTGCACTTCACAGGTTGATTTCAAGTTATTTCACATCACGAAAGGTTTTATCGATAATTTAAATTACTTTTGTACACACTTCTCTTTATTATTAGCGAATTTCCGTAGGAAAGGTAAGCTATTGCAGTGACTCCATTGCAGTGAGCTACACTCTAACGGCCATATTTTACGTCGATTTCGTCCAAATTTGGTACACACGTTGGTCGTTCAAGTCGCTCGGACAAGTTCGTTATCCAACAAAAGGAAGCACGTTTTTTGACAGAAAATAAATGTTTTTTCTACTTTTTTCGTACTAAAATGAAACTTTGTTAAGGTCTTATCTAAAAAAAATAAATGTAGGATATTATTCTGCACATTTTATTTACTATACACAACCTTTATAGCTCGTTTGGTTCCCCCAAAATTAATCTAAAGGTACTCGGTAAATTAATCAATACGATAAAAGTACCCGGTTTAAATCTTCCACCTACCTACCTACCGGTTCAAATCTTCAAGAACCACGTAGAGCATCTTCTGATCCGAGGACGACGGCAGAGTTAGTACCCTGCGATTGAATCGAAGCCGTCATGGCCTGTATTACACTATCAAAGTTCTTTGTCAAAGATCTTTGATCAAATAAATTTAATAGTGTAATACAGGCCTTATCCAAGCGAGTTTTTCCAACGCGAGTGGAACGAAGCAGCGCGAAAGTCGGGGCTGGAGGCTTAGGTGCAAACAAATTCTACTAATGTATTTCTTACACGTCTACTTTTCAGCGCCTTCGTGAGTAGACTAATTTCCCAAATAGTTGGTTGAAATCCTTCAACATAATATAAACTTTTTTTTAATTTTCTTAACTCACGTCAGCGGTCCAGCTGCTTGATCAAAATATTTATGATTTAAATTTAATTTAGGGAATTATTTTATTTAAAAGTACCATAATAACCCAATACCCACCAGCATTCTTGATGGGCAGACCTGCTACCCGGTGAAAATAAGGAATGCCTTCCTAGAGTTAAAAACATTATTCAAGGCCTATATAAGTATATTTTTAAGTATATTTATATCTCTTCTACATAAAATCTATATTATTTCTCTGGGCAACCTCGTTTTTATGTTGCCTTAAACGAACCTTAAAAATAACATCAAACTTTACAAATTAATTAGGCTATACACAATATTAATGCTTCAACGCATAAATGAACTTTTATAAAATAATCAAGAAATTGTGTTGTCAATACACGATACCAATTTCGTAGTGTCTACAACAATATCTATATTGCATGGCAGGGCTATATTCTATAGCCCTGATTGCATGGGCTTTATTAACAGGAAGGGTCTTCTAAAGCCGCGTACACACTTGAAACTGAGCATCATGCTGTAACACGAATTTTGCTCGTAGTGTAGAATGGTGGTGTAAAATTGGCATTCCGTAACGCGCGATGCAGCATCTCTCCGCAACGAATTATGTTACAGCGCGATGATCCAAAGGACATCAAAGGATTCAAATCCTCGCTGTCGATATCTTATTTAAATTTAGATTAAATTATCTGAATTATAAGGTAAATATTTCAACATCCGTTATTTTTTATATCCGTTCTTTTTTTTTAGAGAATAGTAAATATTTATAGGCCGCTGCGAATTCCACCTGACATTAATGCAAATTGTCGAACATTGACAAACATTTTCAAAAATCGCATCCACCACTCGCAAAATCTTAAGGCTTAAGATTTGGGCCTACATGGTATTTTCTGAATTATTGCACTTTTTACTACAAACCATAAAACATTAAGCGTTTATATAGGCTATCTGTAATAAATAAACAAAACAAAGGTTTTGGCATATTTGCTCAGTATCCTTCTGATAAAAAATAGTAAAGTTTTGTCGGATAAATGGTTCTTTTTCTATTAGGCTAAGCTTAGTGAAAAACAATTTTTTTCCGAACCGAACAAAATTAATTTTTTTTTTTACTTTTGTTTAACCACAAAACATTTTTAACCTCGTCAATTTACAAAATATCACAGAAACAATATCAGGCTAACAAAAAGCATAAAATATCTAAGGCGAAAACATAACTACACTGAAAAACGAGCTCAATCGTTCATTCAGCCAACCTGAATGCTAAGGTAAAACTGTAAAGCTAATTAAGTTCGGTTCAGTTTTAGATCAGTTCTCATTTTTTAATAGAGTAGATCTATGTTTACGTACAAACTTGATGAAGCCCTAATAAGTACGCTATTATTACAATTAGATGCTAAAATAATTCGACCTCACAGTTGAACCACTGACGTGAGTTGAACGAATTTCCAAAATTAAGTTTATTTGTTTTAGGGTTTCAACCAACTATTTGGGAAATTGATAATCACGAAGGCGCTGAATAGCTGGCTGTGAGTAGAATTAGTAGAATTTGTTTGCATCTAAGCCTCCAGCTTCGTTCCACTCGCAGCGGAAACACTCGCAAAGCGAGTTTGCACCCCTGCCTTGAGGCCTCGGGTTATTTATTGATTCGCTTCGCTCGCAGCGTATGATCTAGGCCGTTGGTCTCGGATCAGAAGATGCCCCCCACGGAAAAATCCCTTACGTGGATTTTAATCTGGAACTTTTATGGTATCGATTTTAGGGGAACCAAGCAAACTATAAGGTCGTGTAAAAATACAAAATGTGCAGAATAATATCCTACATTTATTTTTATGGATAAAACACTAAAAAGTTTCATTTTTGTACGAAAAGTCTCAAACAACTATTATTTCCGGCCAAAAAGCGTGCTTCCGGTTGGTGGATTTTTTTTGTCTAACGAACTCGTCCGAGCGACATACTAGACAACCAACGTGTGTACCAAATTGGGCTTAAAATACGGCAGTTAGAGCAGGGCCGGCGAGAATAGTAGAAGGGCTCAGCCACTCCTTTGAAGTTTGGCCAACGCCGCCGATGCCGGTGAGGGGAGGGGACGTTGACCGCGTGACGTCATAGGGTTGTCAACTGCGGTTATCCACTAGTGCAGCCTTAGCTTTTCCTAATGAATTCCCACCTGCTTGTTTGTAATAGGTGCTGAATTTTAAATTTAAATTGTTTAATATTTGTTATTTATAGTGTTAGTTTTAGGTAAAAAAATGGAATTTCATACAAAGCTACTGTATTTATTTTTAATTATTGTCAATAGTTAAAGAACTACTAATATTACACATGAAAATCAAATATAACATAGATTTTTACAATGAGCTAAAAGAACGTAGAACAGTCTGCATTACAATTTTAAGTTAACTTAAAACTCCTTAAGAAATTCAACACAGTTTTTTAAACTCTTGCCGACCCTGGCAAAATTTGTTTCAGAATTGGATATTATAAACATAATTACTATGAATTAGCAATGCAGCTGATTGATCAAATTTCATTGCGTAAATATTAATTTTCATGAAGTTTTAAAGTGATATAAATATAAATTTAAAAATACAGTGCCTAATTTGTAACCAAATTTCATATTTTAATGCCTATAAGATTAACCTTGGAACTGGTGGCCATTTCACTTTGTTCTGGAAGTAAGTTGTGAGGCCCAAGTATATTAATTTACTAAATTACTATACTATACACCTGCACCAGAGAAACATTTTGATTTAACTATCAAAAAGAATTTATGTTAATGATTTATTAATAATGTATTTAAAACAATTATTTCATGAAAATATTGAAATAGTTGCACAGTTCTCAAAATCAAAGTTTAGTGCAAGACTACAGAAATATTTTGTACAATTACAGTATTACTGTGTACAGGATAAACTAAAAGTCTGGAGACACCCCTGTAACTTTTTAATGAGTAATTTGGGGGAAAAAAAACTCAGGTAATGTTTACTAGGTACAAAATGTACTTTTTTACGCATAAGACATTTAGGAAATGGGAAATTTTGGGGGCAGCTCAAAAATTGTTTTTTACAAACCCCTGTCATGTGACCATTCATTTTAAATTTGTAGTAGGGTTGAGATAGATACCTCAAATTTTAACCTTTAGTTTTTTTTCGTTAGTACCTTTAAAATAAATGGTCACGTGACAGGTTTGCGTGTACAAATTTTGAGCTGCCCTCGACATTTCCAATTTTTGAAACGTATGCAAAGTTTATCCATACATAAAAATGCATCCTAATATCTAATAAACATTCCTTGGATTTGGCTCTTCACCAATCACTCACTAAAATGTTAGAAGGACTTAAATCGTTCTCGTCTTTAAATGTAAATAACTTTAGATACTAATTAAATAGAGACCTTTAATTTTCGTTATTTACATTCTTGTAGCAATACCTTTAAAATGATGGGTCACAAGGCAGGGGTTTGCATTTAAGATTTTTGAGCTGCCCCCAAAATTTCCAATTTTGGAAATGCGTTGTCTTATGCGTAAAAAAGTACATCTTTGTACCTAGTAAACGTTACCTGATTTTGTTTTTTCCACTACTTATTCTCTCAAAAGTTTCAAGGGTGTCTCCAGACTTTTAGTTCACCCTGTGTAGGCTACATCATATAAGTATGCCTAATGTGTAAACTGCTAAACCAAAATTTGATAGAAACCTAGAAAATTGTTATGCAAAGTTAAATAACATTAAAAGATGACTGATTAGCCTCCTTGGAAGTAAAAAAACCCGGGTATTAGTAAAGTAAACATATCTGTAACCGACTTGTTGTGTTTTCGCTCATTTTACCTTGTCCAGGTGCATTAGTATTTAATTAAAGTATTATTTATTGATTGTTGAAAGTGTATAATATCAAAGAGGGTGCTACTAGGGGTAGAATGGTATCATGGTGGTCATCAAGTACTAAATACATGCTACTGGCTAGTGCAAAGCAGTGGTGGTTATATAACAGTGCGACGAAAATAACAACCCTGTGACGTCACAGTGTAGACCGGCTGGCAGCACGAGAAGAAGTGGCTGAGCCCTTATACTAGCAATTCTCGCCGGCCCTGAGTTAGAGTGCGAACACAATATATATATAACATTTCTAATGATTCTCCAAAACGTGTTCTGGGGAACATGATCGGTGCTCATTTACTACTCCCGACTGTAAGCCTTACCATAACGGTCACTGCAATAGCTCATCTTCCTATGGGAAATCACTAATATAATATTGTCTAGCCTACAATAAAAATGTAAAGCTTTGTGCTTAAAGAATGAAGACCTTGACAGGTATAGATTGTAATGTTTTCCTGGAAATAACAGTACAAAAAAAAAAAAAAATACATTCTTAATTGGAATACAGTAGTATTTATGTTTCTATTACATAACAAACCAGTTTGAAAATATACGCAGTACAACTAAACGTTATCCAGTTTACTACATTATTGTACTGTATTTACATTTTACCAACACTACACTGCAGTTCTATAGCCTATGCATTTTTGATTATTTGCAAATTTCCTTAGTAAAGACGAGCTACTGAAGTGACCTAAGGTCGAGAATAGTCAATTAGCACCGATCATGGTCTCCAGATCACGTTTTGGGGTGTCATATATATATAACTAGCTGCCCTATCCGGCTTTGCACGGATAGACAAATCAAAGTTAAATGTATATTAACAAAGAAAATAAATATCAATAAATATAATACGCTATGTATTTCTTATGGGGATTTTTAGTAACTTTGACCCCAAACCCCCCTAAAATTTTTTGAAAACCTTTCTTATCGAGTACCTAGGGCCCTAGAGGAAGCTACATACCAAATTTCATTCCAATCCGTTCGGTGTTTTTTTTTTTTAG
>JAGFPH010000401.1:57533-95114 GCA_018207615.1 Philaenus spumarius | reverse complement strand
AGAGCACAGATACACAAAATAATACGTCATCTACATAAAACGGCACTAGAACACATAACCATAAAATAACACTAGAACACAGATACACAAAATAATACGTCATCTACATAAAACAACACTAGAACACAGGTCCATAAACTAACACTAGAACACAGATACACAAAATAATACGTCATCTACATAAAACGACACTAGAACACCAATTCACAAAATAATACATCTACATAAAACGACACGTTTCAATAATGATGTCGTAACTTAGTAATTCATCTTTACACTGGTACGTAATTTATCAATTTGGTACTTATAACATTCGATTTCATTTTTTAGAAGTTATTCTTGAAAGAAATCTTAATACATTTATTTGATCAATAATAGACATTTGAACTTCCACCTAAGAGAAAAATAATAACCGTTAATAATGTAAACTGGTAACCCAGCAAACCCAGCAAATTGTTTACAACACTTGGTTTGTACGGTACAAACTGAAATGGGTGAAATAGGCGCTCCGCCAAAATGAAGTTTATATGTTTTAGAGTTTCAACCAACTGTTTGGGAAATTGGTCTCGTCACGAAGGCGCTGCATAGCATGCGTGCTAGAAATATATAATAAGTAGAATTTGTTTCCCCTTCAGCCTCCAATACCGTCTCACATCTGCTTCTTTCCGTTCAATGCGGCCAAGATTCAGAAGCTGCCACCACGGTAAAATCCTCCACGTTGATTTTTTGAACTGAGTACTTTACGTTTTGATCGATTTTGAGGGAACCAGACGTCCTAAAAAGTCGTGTAAAAAAATAAATGTGCAGTATAATCTCCTATATTTTTTTATTTTTAGATAAAACCTCCAAAATGTTTCATTCTTGTTGGATAAAATATTTAAACAAATTTACCTGCGGTCAAAAAACGTGCTTCCGGTTGATGAATATTTTTGTTTGTGAACTCGTACTAGCGACTTAGAAACCCAACATATGTACCATATTTTGACCAAATCCGACGTAAATTCGGCCGTTAGAGTGCGAACACATTCATACACGTATAGCCTAAATACAATTTTTAATCAGATCAAAACGTGTTCTGGGAACCATGATCTGTCCCGATCTAAAGTTTTACTATCCATAAGAATCACTGCAATAGCTCATCTTTTTTGTGGACATTCGCTAATAATTACCTTTCCGAATAGGTTTGTTGTTTTCCGCCATGTCGAAATACCTGAACATTTATTTTGAGGGCAATGCCAACAATATAAAATTAACATTCCCTCCAAATTTCTCGTTCTTAACTTAAGTGGTAGTATAACTTTTCTGGAGTGCTTTTATAATTTCGCGACATTTTATAATATCAAAAAATACACCCTTAAACCTAACCTACCAGTATAATAGTGACATTAGTACCAAGTTTCGTGTTTCTAGTTTAATAAACGGTTACATAGATGTAACAATAACTGTTTCGCAAGTTTCCTCCGTATTGAGGTAAGAAACGGAAAATTCCTTTCGTACTGAGTGCCTAAAGCTTACTATAAGGAACCATCAAATTTCACTTCAATCTGTTATGTGGTTTAGGAAATATCGTGATGAGTCATTCAATCAGGACTTTGCCTTTTATGTATAGAAATAGAATGCAAGTGTTTAAGGCTATTTAGTCTTTTTATGGCAATATGAATACAAATTTAATTTGATCACGCAGCTGAACCGCTGACGTTATTTTAGCGAATTTCCTAAATTAAATTTGTATATTTTATGGTTTTAAGAAAATTGGTCTACTCACGAAGACACTGAATAGCTGCCTGTGTGTACGAGATATATAAGTAAAATTTGTTTGCACCTAAGCCTCCAGTTTCGTTCCACTGGCACCGGAAAAGCTCGCTTTGCGAGTTTGCACCTATACCTTACGGCCTCGAATTATGGACTGCTCCGCTTCGCCGTAGTAAGCTTTGGATCAGAAAATGCCCACGGTAAAATCATCCACGTGGATTTGCACCGGATACTTTTATCATATTTTACGTTTTGATCGATTTTGGAGGAACCAATCGAGCTATAAGGTCGTGTAAAAAACCAAATGTGCAGAAAAATATCCTACATTATTATTTTCTTTTTTTAGATAAATCCCTAAACACGTTTCATTTTAGTACGAGAAATCTAAAAACATAGTTACGTCCTGACAAAAACCATGTTCCGGCTGTTGGGGTTTTTGACTAACGAACTCGTATGAGCGACTTAGACAACTAACTTGTGTTCCAAATTTGGACGAAACTGGACTTAAATGTGGCCGTTAGAGTGCGTTAAATTGTACTAATGTACAATTTTTAATGACACCCCAAAACGTGTTCTGGGGACCATGGTCGGTGCTCATTTACTACTCCCGACCTTAGATCTTACCATAAGGGTCACTGCAATAGCTCATTTTTCCTATAGAAATTCGCTAAATTAGTCTTTAAAAACAGAACGAACCTTCGTCAGTTCTTAGGTTAGGCCTATAATTATTCTTTGATGGACAAAATTAAGTTACCACTACGCATAAAAAAATCCCAAAGCTTTGATAGTAAAATACAGTACAATAATACTAAATCCGAGTCAAACATCTGATGCCTGACAATGCGATTGTATCTCTACTGCGGCGCTAAAGATATGTATCGGTCGGAACTATTTCGGTGAATGTTGTTTTTGAAATTAATGACATTGATTGCATTAAAACACCCATAACGGTGACCTCGAACTCAGACTTTTTAAATAATAATATCTGTAATTATACATTAAAAATTAATAATTAATTTAATGTCTACGTGGTTTCTGATTTTTGTATTACTATATATTCCTAATTTATCAAAAATCTCGAACTCAGACTTTTTAAATGATAATATCTGTAATTATACATTAAAAATTAATAATTAATTTAATGTCTACGTGTTTCTGATTTTTGTATTACTGTATATCCCTAATTCATCGAAAATCTAAGGGTACAAACAGAACAAGTGGGTCGCGGTGGAGATGGAGGTCGCAGTCGCGGTCGATGACAACATCCATGTAAAAGAAACACATTGTAGTGAATGGAAGAGAACAGAGCAGGTAAGTCGCGGTGGAGGTTTACAATTTACATCGATGTTTTTGAAAATCAAATGATCCTAAAAGGATGCTTCCCTGTGATTGGTGCGGTCAAGGCCAAGTTGCCATCCCCCGCCACAGCAGCTCGCATATAACACGTCTGGCGTCTGCCATTCCGTGCGCTAGCTCGACTGAGCAGCGCAGGTAACCTCCTTGCTATGTGCTGTCGACATCAACCGCGACTTATAGCATTGAAGAAACAACTGTTTCTTCAATGCTTATAGTAGCATCCACCGCGACCCACTTGTTCTGTTCTTACCCTTATGGGTGTGCAATACCAGTACGAAACAGTCCCATACAGCCCTCTTCAATATAACTTATCATCCATCTAATTTTGATATCTTTCGTAATTTGCAGGAAATGGCCCATGAACATCTAAACTATAATTCGTAGGTGACAAAAATTGTAAATTATAAATTTGTATTAGAAATATTGCCTTATAAACAAGACGAAAAACATGATTTCAGTCACCTGATAGCAGTAAAACATAGGGGCGAATTTTGTTACCTACTAACTATACTTAGATAAAATAAAACCTGAACACAAAATCTCACAATAAATACGTTTACTAAAGTCAAACGCGTTTCAACGATAATGTCGCCATCCTCAGTGATGCACGGGCTACAGTAACCAAACTATAACTATATAGTTTATAACCAAACTAGTTATAGTTTGGTTACTGTAGCACTGTAGCCCGTGCATCACTGAGGATTGTCGTTGAAACGCGTTTGAGGTTAGTAATCGTATTTATTGTGAGATTTTGTGTTCAGGTTTTATTTTATCTAAGTTACTTCCTCACAAGTCAAACTAGTTATTAACTAACTATACATTGGAGCTTTCTGTAAATTTAAATGTCGTACGCACGTGGCGGAAACTAAAAATAAGACCAGAATTAGTAAGACCGAAAGTCTCTACAAGTGATATCCTAGTCGCGCTCGAGCGCTTTACCAATGTAATATCATAGGCCAGCCTTCTCTAGATTGGCTCCTCTCACTGGATTCGATGCTTTTACTCCAGTGGTATTGCACATTGCATTGCATTGAATGGCTGTTATCTGTATCATATAAGAATTCTGCCTCAGGGCAAGCCCTTTGGCGGTTAGTGTGATACATATACATGATTGTATAGTGTTCTTCACTGTTTAAGTATGGGTGTGTGTGTGTGTGTAGAGTGTTCTTCATTGTGAGTTGGGTGTATATTTGTGTTTTGATTTAGTGTATTATTTTAGCAGATGCTGGATTAAAGAAGTTGGTCGTAGACGTTTGGTAGGCGGGGGTGCTTCTTCTCTTGAGATTAATCGTAGGTGTTGATATGTTGATTTAGAAGATCGTTGAAAAGTTGTGAATGTAAGATTGATAATAAATTGTTTAAGTGTAGAAATTTTGAAAGAATTGCGTATGGTTTCATTTGAAACATACCATGGAGATTGCGATATTTGACGGATGATGGAGTTCTGGAGGCTTTCAATTTTATGTTGATTAGTTTTGGATGCAAGACTGAACCATGCAGGAGCAGCGTATGAAATTATGGGACGAATATAAAGTTTGTAAATCATGAGTTTGGTTGAAATGGATAGAGTGCTAGATGAAGAAATGACAGGATAAAGAGCTGCTCTGGTGCGTTTTGACGATGAAATTCTGGTGAGTGTATGTTTGCAAAATTAATTTTGCTGTCCAATGTTACTCCTAGGTATTTAACCAAAGCTTATCAATTTATATTGTTTAACAAATTGTATGCAATGCAGTTAGTTATATGCCTTCTAGTTACACTAGACCCAAGCTGGCTGCGCGCGTGACCTTCAGATCAGGCGGGTATGCTGGGATCGAGGCGGGGGTACATTTCTAAAAACATCCGCCGCGTCGTAGTGCCATGACTCACTCAAGCCATTTCCCTTCGCTTGCCCGATACACTGGTAGAATTTCAGCAGGACGGCTAATACACTGGTTGCCGCGCGCGCAGCTAGCTTGGGCCTACTACAGTGACTAGATCAAGTCACTGTAGGGCCTACGCCTACTGTAGTACTTAATACTTTAAACATTGTAAACAAGTGATGGAATCAATTTATTAGATCACTTGCCAAAGGACATTATACCGAGGGCATTATTCAGCAAACGTATTACCAAATACTAAACCTTAAGGCTCGGCTTCCTAAATTCAAAACAGCGCAGGTTGTACCAATTTCAATGTTAAATAACCTAAACATACCTCCACTTTTAAGCATACGTTTGTGTTATTTTTTTCAAAAAACGAAAGCTGTATTTTTTTCTCAAAGTAAAATAGTTTGTGGGTGTTGATTGCTAAGGTTTTTTGCAATATCTAATTTTGTAACTGAGTAAACAATTAATAAAGTTTACTATTTATATCATACGTTTATGAATACAATAAAATAGTTTTGAAAATGTTTTCAGCAATAAACATCTGCATTTGACAGTACTGTACTTCAAAATAAAACCAAATTTTTAATTTATTCC
The DNA here is from genome assembly GCA_018207615.1 of Philaenus spumarius. NCBI lineage: Eukaryota > Metazoa > Arthropoda > Insecta > Hemiptera > Aphrophoridae > Philaenus > Philaenus spumarius. The sequence goes on along the minus strand of JAGFPH010000401.1, from coordinate 89,544 downwards.
ATGAATTAACGGAAAAGTGACTTCTTCTGTAGCATTGCTCTTATGGGAATCAGATTTTATATGGCGGACAGGGAGCCACCCCAATAAATAGTTGTCCGGATATAGGCCTAGTGTTATTTATTAGCGAATTTCCATAGGAAAGATGAGTTATTATGTTCGTATGGTGAGAACTAAAGTCGGGAGTGATCAATGAGTACCGATCATGGTCCCCAGAACACGTTTTGTGGTGTCATTAAAAATTGCATATATGTATAAATGCGTTCCCACTCTACCGTCCACAATTTACGTCCGATTTGTTCCAAATTTGAAAAACACGTTGAAAATCCAACAACTGGAGCACGTTTTTTGACCGGAAGTAAACATTTTGGGATTTTTTCGCACTGGAATGAAACTTTTTTGAGTTTTATCTAAAAAAATAAATATAGGAGATTATTCTGCACGTTTTTTATACGACCTTAACCTCCGTCTGGTTTCCCCAAAATCGATCAAAACGTAAAATACCATAAAATTAGGACTATCCGCTTATTCAAAAATCTACTTGGGGATTTTACGTAGGGGTAGCGTCTGGTGCCGCAAGGGCGTTTTGGGGTGTCATTAAAAATGTTATATATATCTTTATAGTAAAACTATGTAAATATGTGTGTGTGTGTTCGCACCAACTGCCTCATTGGACTTCCGATTTTGTTCAAATTTGGTACACACGTTGGATTTTAAAGTCGCTCGGACGAGTTCGTTAGAAAAAAAAACAACAACATCCGGAAGCACTATTTTAACACGAAGTAACATTTTTTGAGATTTTTCGTACTAGAATGAAACTTTTCGGTGTTTATCTTAAAAATAAGTATCGGAGATTATTCTGCACATTTTGTTTTATTACCCGACCTTATTACTCTCTTTCCGTCTAAACGATGCAGTGCGTGAGTAAGGCTGGAGGCTGGGGCGCAAACAAATTCTACTAAAATGTATTTTGTACACGTAGGAAGCTATTCAGCGCCCTCCTGAAATATATAAACTAAATTTTGGAAATTTACTCAACTCATGTCAGTGGTTCAGCTACTTGATCAAACTATTTTAATTCAGTTTTGTTTTAAGTTTTAAAACTTTAAGCCAACAGTTTTTTAAATCCGTATTATTTGATAAATAAACACCAGAAAGAAGTAAGTGTGTCAAGAATTAAAGGAACTATATAACGTAACATTTGTTTAAAGCTTTTAAGTAGTTTACTTATTTTAAATGTATTCGTGACTCCATTGATATTAGTTTCATAATATTTTGAGAAGAAAAAGCGAGAGTCAAAGAAAGATCCCAGATATAGTCCACATGTAAAATTTTAACAAAGCTACATTTCCAATTGCTGCAATAACAGTAAAAGAAAGGCTTTCGCTTTACTTCTTATTCAAGGTCTTGGAAATGTAATACAGTAGATTGGAACTACGCTATGATTGAAGTAACTTGTACTAACGGCCTGCTATTTATTGTATATTTTGTCAACAGCCACCAGCTATACTGTCGTACTTCTATTGGCTCACTGTGGATCTACGGTATTACAACACACCACAAATACCAAAGCAACTACTTTCGTTTCCTCATATTCTTCAAGGACGCCGAGTTTTATTGGTCGTGAACTTCTCTACAACCTATTTAAACTGCCTATTTCAAAGTGGTTTACTTCCTATTCAAGTTTTTTGTACCATTTAATGAAATTTAAAATATTAATGTCTGTGTATGAATGAAAGTTTAGAATAATCTTTCAAATAAGCAGAATAAAATAATAATAAGTTTAGAATAAGCAGAAAAAATAATAAATATGTTCGTATAGCCCTATATCCAAGCGGCTTGGTCCTGACTGACTAGAGTCATCGTAGAGAAAAAAAGCACCTAAGATAAAAATACGGAAATTTAAAGGTATATTCTTATGGTGTCATAGGAACGGATTTTGCAACATTTTTATTTTATAGCGTAAAAATAGTGGAAATTCGGGGGTTACTCCCAGCCCTATATCAGGTAAAACAGCTGTTTGGATCAAAAACTTAGCAACACAATCATGTTTGTTTACATGCATTACGATAGCAACCAACTTTGCAAATTTAGAATGATTTTATTATTATTCACAACCAACAGCATTTTTAGGATAGATTATCAAACTAAAAGCAAACACAAACAAAAATCAAAGAAAAATGCTTACTGTGTATTGTAATTCGATTCGAACATTTTGTTGTTACATATTATAAATAAAACAGCTGATTTGGAGCAGGTGCTGAGCCCCTAGTCTATACAGGAAATATTACGTATTACTAGGGGAAACCCCTGCGTGCTCAGCACGCCAACCTCGTTGGAACCTTCTATACACATATTCATGTTATGTTTTCTTCATAATAAAGGTGTAGGATTGGTAATAACCCAAAAACTAAGAAGGTAAATAATGTTAAATGTTTAAACCAAATTATTTCATATATTTTATAGCAGCAGTTATAATAAATGTTAAAAGAACCAGCAAGGTTCAGGTCTACACTTTAATAAAAATTTAACCTAAAAGTTAGAAATACAAATAGTTGCTTCAAGGTGTGAAATCAGGTGTTAATGGAAATATTAGAGCAAACATCTGTTTTATCTGTTATTTTATTCAATTGGTTGCTATGGTAATTCATCTGTCTAGGCCTAACCAAAGATTTTTTCCGACTAAATTTACAAATATTGAAATAAAAAATGTTTTTATTAAAATGAATCATGCCTATGTTAATAAGGGATAGTGAAGCTTTTTATTAGTAAAACAATTTTTTCAATCCGTTCAGTAGTTCCAGAGATTACCCCCTACATACAAACAAACAAACAAATGTTACCTCTTAATAATATTAGTATAGATTAATATAGAAGAGCGTAAAGTATATCTTTATCGCTTGAGAGGAAAAAGTTACCATGTGACGCGTAGCGGATTGTTCTGCCATTCAACTGTAGTGAACAAAATTATTCACAAAGTTATTGTGTTTAGTCTAACGGTTTTTAGTCAACATATGGCACGACAACAATCAATATTAATCAGCTGTTTACTATATTACCGTTCGGCTAGCGATAAACGGTCGTTTTACAATGTGTTTTTAAATTGTAAAATAGCTATTTACGCTCGGTTGTAGGAAAATTCAAGTTTAAAACTTGACGAACGTGCAGACGTTTTTGTAAAAAACCAGTTTGACTCAAAAGAGTAAGCATTTTAAAGTCAGTGACCCTTAAACGACTCGAATAAAAAATATTCAACTCTAATATAAGAGAAGTTTATGTAATAAAAATACCGTCTCAGTCCCTAATTACGGCTAAAATAAATTTAGTTGATAGATCAGTAGCGTGGAGGGGAAATACAAGCCCAATTAGTCCAGTCAATGAATGCATTGTAGAGTGCATGGAATATGCGATAATTTTTTATTTCAAGACTTTGTTAGGAATAGTTAGGAGGTAAACATACTAAAAGTCCCCGCCCCTAGGAGGTGAGCTAAAGGCGGGAGGGGGTGGAAAGGTCCCATTTTTGATTTTTATTTATATCTCGGAATGGTGCACTGTAGAAAAACTGTTTCAAATAAACGTAAAAGCTAATTAAATTTACTATAAAATTGTTCCTGAACATATTTGTCGAATTCCCAACTGTTTTCGAGATATATATTCGAGATATAATGGTTTGAAAATCGACCATTTTCGAAAAAAGAATTTTTACCTTACTCCTTTTGTCAAACATTTGCTTCTAATGCATCCCACGATTGTTTCTCAGAAAAAGTGTCAGAAACGAAGTTGTAGGTGTTTAAATTTCCTTCAATTTTATATATACTTTTGCCATTTTATTTTCAAACCGATCAAAAGTTATCGAATTTCTTACATGTACGCTCAATGTCGACTCCTCTTGAAATGAGTATGTTGAGAGCCTATTGCTTTTTGACTGTTGTAACTAGCTATAATGATGAATAACAACACTTTAACAATGGAAATAAGGTAATTGCAATTAAAACACAACACTTAAAAAAAATAATTATAGCTTTTATTATATTATTACGAATCATATAATGAAAGTAATTTACATGCTCTGATAGTAATTCAAAAACGAAATCGAGGTCACCGGTATCTCACGTCCGGTAAAGGGTAACAAAAGCCGGCCACCTGGTTTCTTCCAAAATACAGGGTGGAGAGGTGGGGTTACTTCCTTAATCTTTAACTTTAGTTCACTTCAAACGGTCGTCGAGTGATTTAGAGGCAGTTTTTGTGTCTGTGTTATGCGTCGTTTTTTCGTGATTTCTTTAATTTACGCGAACTTTGACAATGTAGTGCACTCGGTGTTTTGTGTATGATAGAACGATCGATGGACTAGGTGATGGTGTTTCCACAGTAACAAAAAAAGGAGTATTATCACTCGTCAAAGAAAGTAAAGAAAGGTGAGATGGCAATAGCTCCTCTTTAGAGAGTTACCCTTTTCATGTCGAAAAAAATTACACCAGACCGCCATCCATCAAGGCTCATTTAAAGAGCAGGCATCTTTAACGACCTGAACCACCTCAGATTTCAATTTTTGATATCCAAACAATACAAATTTGATTTCAAATCAAATTGTTTCTTTTGTAGCGGTAGTCTTGAGGGTGAACAAAAGAATCCCAAGGAGAGACGTATAAAGATATTTTCAGTTACTAACATCACAAAAGGACGCTACAAAACTGACAGACAAGTAACGAGTATGGATGCTGCTCGAGCTAGGCATGATCAATGGGAAGATGTGGTGGGTCGTCTTTCCTCCTTAATTTATTTAGTTGCAGAGAAGGCTATGTAACACCATGAATGTCGGTTGGAGTTTGTGACGCTGTTATACCAGAAACCCAAAACATCCAGGAATGGTTTTTCACGGTGCTGGACACTTCCCGAATGCCAAGTCTTACCACTTATACGTTACAAGAATGGAAAGTCTCTCTACTCTATTGACACTAGAGGAGTACGAGAAGTTCGTGAACAAAGGCTACTTCACTATGAGAAGGAATTACCGTTTCTGGTCCGGCATGTGGAAAGACATGACTATCGATACGACCTTGATGCGGTCATTCATAAACCTAGGTGGCATGACCCGTGGTAGATGTATAACAGATAGAGCTCTTAGTAAATGGGTAATTAGGATAACTGCAACATATGTGCTACACTCGAAGAATATTGTGGTGTTTTGATTTCATCAAGTGAGCAGCACAAGGATTGGGGAAGTTTTCACCAAGTGACAATGGCAAGCTTACACAATGGTTCTGAGAACTGAGAAAATCCAGTCAAAAACGACAGGAGTCTTGGCAGATGATACAATCTTATGTCATGTTGCAGTTACATTTGCAAAAGAGCAATGGCAAAAATGGAAAACTTGCCACTCACAAATATCAAACTGCCACGGAAAGATCGCGCGCTTCCTCTTTCCTCAATGAATTCGACAATCAAGATTGACAATGAAATAGTTGTTCTGGATCCATTCTTGCTTTTTCAGCGAATCTCAATTACCAAGAAATCGGACGAATATTTGATGAATTATATGCAATATGAACTGGCTTCCTACCTTTTTCAACGATAGAGGCACGAGGAAGTACAGAAAGTTATGCTATACACACTGTTTAAGCAAATTGATAAGGACGTATAGATTTAACTACCGTACCTTATGAATTTGTTGTTGATGGGAAATTCCTAATATACAAAGTTATTTGGAAAAAAGAACTGACACATAACACCGACACAAAAACTATCTCTAAAATTTTCGGCGAACATTTGAAGTGAACTAAACTTAAAGAATAAGGAAAGAGCCCCACCCCCTCCACCCTGTATTTTGGAAGAAGCCAGGTGGTAGGCCTTTGTTACCTTTTACTGGGCGTGAGGTACTGGTGACCTGGATTTCATTTTTGAATTACTATCAGTAATGTAAATACTTTCATTACATGATTCGTAATCTTCTATATTTCTATATAAATAAAAATGAAAATGTTCGTTTGTTCAAAATCTTAAATCTCCTGAAGTTCTTCACCGATTGCTTTGCAATTTTGACACAAAGTTTCATTTAAATACTCTTTGAAGAAGGGATGTTTATAAACTTTTTGAAAAACATCACCATTTTTAGACTTAAAACAACACAAACTATACTAAATATTTTACGGCTGTGGGAGCGTCATAATAAACAATAAATAAATATGTTTATTGCTGATATAGTAATCAACTGTTTGCTCTAATATTTCCATTAACAGCTGATTTTAAACTTTGAAGCAATTGTTTGTATTTTTAACTTTTTTGTTAGGTTTTTATTAAAGTATAGATCTTGCTGTTTCTTTTATAATTATAACTGCTATTATAAAATATCCGAAATAATTTGATTTGGACATTTAACATGACTTACCAACTTAGCTTTTGGGTTATTATTAATCCTTCATTTTTAGGATATAATTATGTTAATCGAAGGTTCCAAAACGGTAGGCGTGCGGAGCACGCAGGAGTCTCATCTAGTAATACTATAATAAAAGCTACAATTATTTTAAAAAAAAGTGTTGTGTTTTAATTGCAATTACCTTATTTCCATTGGCAAAGTGTTATTATTTATCATGACAACAAGTTACAGCAGTTAAACGCAACAGGCTCTCAACATACTCATTTATAGAGGAACATAGAAATTGAGAGTACATGTTAGAAATTCGATAACTTTTGATCGGTTGAAAATAAAATGGCCAAAGTATATATAAAATTGAAGGAACTTTAATCATCTGCAACTTCGTTTCTGACAATTTTTCTGAGAGTCAAATCGTGGGAGGCACTAGAAGCAAATGTTTGACAAAAGGAGTAAGGTAAAAATTATTTTTTCGAAAATGATCGATTTTCAATAACGTATATCTCGAAAATAGTTGGGAATTCGACAAATGTGTTAAGGAACAATTTTATAGTAAATTTAATTATCTTTCAAGTTTATTTGTAAAATTTTTTCTACAGTGCACCATTTCCAAGATATAAATTTTTAAAAAATTGGACCTTTCCACCCCCTTCCGCTCTTAACTCACCTCCTAGGGGCGGGGACTTTTAGTATGTTTACCTCCTAACTATTCCTAACAAAGTCCTGAAGTAAATAAAACATTATCGCATATTCCATGCACTCTACACCCCTCTTTTGAGCATTCATTGACTAGACTAAATATGTCATCTAACGGTGCTAAGTTTATAGTAAAGCATAATCCGTTATTTTCCCAGTAGTGGTACTAAACTTCTTTTGTTGTTCGGGTATTCTGTATTTGCACCATTACAAATACCGTAAAATTTGCTCCTCCTGTACGACGCGACGTGTTTGACAATAAATTTGTAATAATAGTTTTTAACTTCATAACAATGTATTTTTATTGGCAGTTCATTTGATTTTGTAAGTGTTTTTCCAATGAAATAAAACTATTTGTGTATGAAGTTCTCGAGGACTTCGCTCACCAACTCCGAAGCTCACACAAAGCAAATGCAAACAGATACTGACATACAGTATACTGTGATATTTTCACGGAAATGACAATTGATTATGACAGAGGTTTTACTTTGTCACTATAGCTATAGTATAGTGATTGCAAAAAAATCGATGTTGAGATTTTTGTGGAAATATCCTGAGTCCAAAAAAGTGTTTTTTTACAAAATGTCTGTCTGTATGACTGTATGTATTCAATCGATACATACTATTCGATCCATTTCGAACAAATTTGCACCAAAAATGTCAATTAGGCCCTGTATAGACGCACGTAAAAAGGTTTTGAACATTTTTTAAAAAACAACCGTTATTACAACCGTTGAACCAAAAAACCAAAAAATCTGTTATTATATTTTTACAGAACAAAATATTTTTACAAATACTTTCTACTTCATATACTTTTTTTGCATTAATTAATGGATCAACTTTGAAGCTGATTTGGAGCAACGTTTTCAAAGCAATTAGTGGTTACTAGAAGTATTTATCAAAAATAAACGTCTTAACTAAAGAGTTTTCAATGCTTTACTTGACTTTTTTGTAGTCGTTTTAAAAATCTACAAAAAAAAACATCTGTAAAACAATAGCAGACTACGTAGGCTATATCTTAATCCCTTTTCCGGGCCCCCTTAGAGATCTGATCTTACCCAACCACCATACAGATTGACCTGTATGGAATGCAGTTTAAGAAAAAATATATTAGTAGCCTAAACCTCAGGGCAAATGTATTATACCTATATTATGATAACACCTAATATGATCATTTCTCTGTGACAAAAGTGTAGGTTTATTTAGCCCTTCTGAACATGTACTCAGTTATTGTCATTAATTATTACTCTCAAACGATAAATATTTTAGTTCCTGTAAAACAAAAGAAAAAACCGCATGGCAATATGGTAAATATTTTGATTTTTGTCAAAACATTACATCCAATTACGGTAATTATTTTGGTTTTTGAAAAAATAATATGGTCAATTACGGTAACTATTTTGAACTTTCTTTGTAATCAACTCTTATAAAAGCAAGCGTACGTCCGTAGTGACTATCGAGTAACAATACAGCTGATTTCACCCTTCTGTTACTTATCAAACCCCAGCGTAGATTTTTCTTCGGTATTAAGTTTACAACTTCAATCAATAATATAATTTCTTATGAAGTTGATTTTTGTAAATATGAGTTATAGAACTATTTTATGCTATAATACGTTATAAGATTTGTTTTGAGGTTATAAAATGAATATAAATACAACCTGTTATCATCAATATATTCGTTTATACAAATTTAAAGAAGAGATATCCATTCGTTTAACTTCGGAAACATTCGTTCATCTTCGTATAACATATAAACATATTCTTTTATTAATTTCTTCATTATAATATTAATTACTTCTAAATCATTTGATATGTCATAAAATAAAAGACAATGTAAGATAATTATTACAAAATTTAAACAAACAGGCTTACAGTTTTATCACCCTTGTAATTGTAGCACATTTACCAGTAAACAAATCCCGAGTTCCTCACCATAGTTAGGTAGACCTAGATAAAGTTGTTTTTTTTTATAGTACTGTATTTTTATAAATGATGTATTTCTAATTAATCTGTGATTTTTCACGGGGCTTACTAGTAAATCAATGTTTATTCAACCTCTAAAATATAATACTAATAATACATTAATCGTTTGAAATGTTTTTGACTCGTGATGAATAAAAAAACTAATTTACATTTGATCACGGTAGACACTCGGCTTTAGGGAATTAAAAATGAGTTCACTGTGTGACGTAACACTAAAACAGACACGTGAAAGCAGTCACCGCATACCCAAGCTTCACTTTCGCTTCCTAAAATCAGCTGACTGGATTTGGAACAACGCTATTGTCGAACTAACAGGATACGACTCGGCAATTAAATCGGAACTTTTCGATGTGTTCAGAGAGAGGATCTGCTTAACTCGTAGCTAGAGTTGCATCGATAAATAGGCCAGCACTTCTACTTTCTGTCTTGTAGACTCATCACATTATATAACATTATAAACCTATGACGTTACATGAAATCTTCCATCTGTATTGAAAACATCATTTTCGTGTGGGCGTAATTACCAAAGCCGTAGCCAGGAAAACTTTTCGGAGAGGGTCGGTTCAGAACCGGGGATTTGCATTTAAACCCTTTTAACACGTTCACTGCTAAGGACGCACATGTGAGCTTGACACTGAACAGTCTGAACACTATGAGAAGCGGCCGACGCACAATGCATTGCGTGCTTCGCACGCCAACCCATGTATTGGGAGTATTTTCAATACACAGTGCATTGCATGCTTCGCACGCCAACCCCACTAACTTATTTAGAGTATCTTCAATACTCACTACATTACGTGCTTCGCACGCCAACCCACGTGTTGGGAGTATTTTCAATACACAGTGCATTGCGTGCTTCGCTCGCCAACCCACGTATTGGAAGTATTTTCAATACACAGTGCATTGCGTGCTTCGCTCGGCAACCCACGTATTGGGAGTATTTTCAATATACAGTGCATTGCGTGCTTCGCACGCCAACCCCCTTGTTGGGAGTATTTTTAATACACATTGCATTGCGTGCTTCGCACGCCAACTCCCTTATTGGGAGTATTTTTAATACATATTGCAGTACGTGCTTCGCAGCCAACCAACGTATTGGGAGTATTTTCAATACACAGAGCATTGGCTTCGCAAGCCAGTTTTAAGCCTATGTGCTAAGGACGCGCATGTGCGTCCGCTTTAAAATAATTAGTGATTATGACGCAGATAGGTTCAAAAATAAAAATAAAGTAAATTCTACTCATTTAGGTAATAAATATAAATTATAAATGTTCAGCTCCTAGCATAGGAAATACGAAATTTGCGTAGCAGTGAACGTGTTAAACACCAATTTACATGTTTATTTTTAAATTTTCCATATAGTTACCCGTGTGAAATATTATAGGATGTAAGGATGATGAAAGATTTTATTTTGTTAGTGTAGAGTGTAGAGTATTTTTGTTGAACCTTCATAGTTTTCTTATTTAATAGTTCATATGAAACTCACAAGAGAGTAAGGCTATAACCTACTGCATCCATGTGTATTGTACGTTGTAGTTTAATCAAGCGATTCTAAATATTAGTATGCATGCAATGCACAATGATGTAAAATATCTTGTTTGATCCTCTGTTGTGTTGTCTATTTTATAATTTAACTTCCACTTTTATTTAAACCTAGTATTAATCTTTACTGCTAAATTTCGGGATTTCTGGGGTTTGACCCCTAACTCCCCTCCTGGCTGAGGCCTTGGTAATTACATACTTTTATTTTTAATTCGTAAACAACAACAAAACATCCATGAATGGCAATGTTAGGCTATACAAGTGCTCGTAGTAAGGGAAAGTTTATAAAAAACAGACGAGAAAAATTTCATAATGACTGTGAGGTAACCTTCGAGCTTTCTTATTGTCGTGAGATGAAGAAACCACAACTGTGTGATGTATTGCCGCAACCAATAACAAGTGCATATTCATTTCAGGTTGTACATTGTTTTAAAATACTTAGGTCGCTCCATAGCTTGGTGAGAAATAATTTACGACTTTTAGTTTACTATCGAAGATACGCCTATTAACACAAGCACAATAAATAAAAAAACTAGTTTTATTGACATCAGAGCTAATCAAAATAAACGATACCAGAAACTGGCACCTACTTTCTCACAAACATATTTAAATTATTAAACAGGTTCATTGTGACTTCATAATAAAATTGTATTAAAGTAGGAGCGTGGATACATTAAAGAAGGAAAGTAACTAATAAATATTATTATTATTATTAAAACTATTCGATTGATTACAAACAAATTTGTTCCATACATGAAAATTAAGCCTGCATGGATGCACGAAAAAAAGGGTTTGAAATTTTTTAAGTATAATTCTCTTTTTGGCCAAAAAACCCCAAAAATCAGTTATTACTATTATTATTAGCTAACCGAGAATTTTTTGAAAGACTCGGTTTTTGCATATGGTAGGGTATTAGGTAGAGCCGTTTTTATAGAAAAATAACTGGTTGTGGAAATATCAATTTTGGGACCCCCTGAGTCCAAAAATTGGTTTGTACAAAATGTATGTCTGTATGTATACAAAGCTAGAGCGAAAACTATTCAATCGATTTCAAACAAATTTGCACCAAACATGTCAAGAAAAACATGTATAGATGCACGAAAAACGGTTTTGATTTTTTTTTTAAACAAACCCTTTTTGGCAAAAAAAACCCCAAAAAATCAGTTATTATTTTTTTATACAAAAACGGCTATAACGATTTTGATAAAATTTGGCTTATTTGTAGCCTTTAATGTACCCTACCATATCCAAAAAACTGCATCATTCTAAAAATTCTCGTTTAGCTAATAATAATAATAATAATAACTGATTTTTAGGGTTTTTTGCCATAAAGGGGGTTGTTTTTCAAAAATTTTCAAAACCTTTTTTCATGCATCTATAAAGGCCTAATTGACGTGTTTGGTGCAGATTTGTTCGAAATCGATCGAATAGTTTTCTCTCTACATAATAATAATAATATTTATTAGTTAATCTCCAACTTTAATAAAAAAACCACCTCTCCTACCCCACCGTACAAGTCACAGTGAATCTGTTTAATAATTTAAATATGTTTGTGAGAAAGTATATGCCAGTTCCTGGTACCGTTTATTTTTAAAGTTATTCTTGACATTTTGTCGGGAAAGCGCTAGTTTTTTCGTTATTTCCGTTTGAAAGTTTTAAACGGCCATCATTTTGAAAATATTTAAGACAAGTCAACACAACTTTTTCCCTTATTGGTAATATAATCCCCACTAAAAAGGGTTGATACAAATTTGGTACTATTTCGTTAAATAATTTTTTATACCGGTATATACATTTTTTAATAAAAAAAAACCCATTTTGGTCATAATAGAACAACCGAAATGATTTTAGACAAATTAACAGTGATTTGGAGTTTGAATTTGGAGACAAGAACAATCCCAGAAAATATGTGACAAGAGTTACGAACCTCTCTGTATATTGCTAATGAAATATTGAACATTTGCAAAGTGTATATTTCTCTTAACCAAACAAATTTTTACTTGTTTGTATTTTTATGAAATGATGTCACTTCACTCAAATAACCACATTTTACGTAACCATATTTTCTTCATGTGTCGCCAATTACTGTTCATCAGTACAAACTATCATAGGGTACAATCTACCAACCGATCTTTAATTTTCATTATACATAATTGCTCAGAAATTCCTCCGAGATAAACGGCTCTAAGCTACACAGTGTACCATTAAATTTAAACATTATGACTGCATTTACGATGTATAGGAGACAATCAGCAACATAGATTTCCACTGCTACCTTGAGAAGAACCCCTAGGACGCGATTGACTATTAACTAGGAAGTCTTCAGCGGGCTTTAATCGTCTACTTAATCGTCTAACTAGGCCTACTCTTCGTTTCACATCATCGGCAGCAGATTAATTATTCTCATTAGCGAATTTCCATAGGAAAAATGAGCTAATGCAGTGGCACTTATGGTAAGACACAAGGTCGGGAGTAGCAAATGAGCACCGTTCATGGTCCCCAGAACACGTTTCGGGGTGTCATTAAAAATCATATTTGTATATATTTATGTATGTATGTGTGCGCACTCTAACGGACGCATTTTACGACCGATTTGGACCAAATTTTGTACACACATGGGGTTTCTAAGACGCTTGCACTGGTAGGTTAGCCAAAAAAATTGAACGGAAGTAGACCAAATTTTTTACCGGAAGTAACTTTATGTATATATGTGTGCCCACTTTAACGGACGCATTTTACGTCCAATTTGGTCCAAATTTGGTACACACGTTGGTTGTCTAAGTCACTTGGAGGAGTTCGTTAGCCAAAAAAATTGACCGGAAGTAGACCACATTTTTGACCGGAAGTACCATGTATATAGGTGTGCGCACTCTAACGGACGCATTTTATGTCCGATTTGATCCAAATTTGGTACACAGGTTACTTTCTAAGACGCTTGGACGAGTTCGTTAGCTAAAAAAATTGACCGGAACTAGACCAAATTTTTGACCGGAAGTAACTTTATGTATAAGTGTGCGCACTCTAACGGACGCATTTTACGTCCAATTTGGTACACACGTTGGTTGTCTATAAGTCACTTGGACGAGTTCGTTAGCCAAAAAAATTGACCGGAAGTAGACCACATTTTTGACCGGAAGTATCATGTATTTAGGTGTGCTCACTCTAACGGATGCATTTTATGTCCGATTTGGTCCAAATTTGGTACACAGGTTGGTTTTCTAAGTAGCTTGGACAAGTTCGTTAGCCAAACAAAATTACCGGCAGTAGATCAAATTTGTGACCGGAAGTAACATGTATGTATGTGTGCGCACTCTAACGTACGCATTTTATGTCCGATTTATTAAAAATTTGGTACGCAGGTTGGTTTTCTAAGTTGCTTCGACGAGTTCGTTAGCCAAAAAAATTGACCAGAAGTAGACCAAATTTTTGGCTGGAATTAACAATTTTTTAAGATTTTTCGTACTAGAATTGTTTTTTTAAATAGTATTACTCATAAACCAACAACTATACTACTATAAACGTAATAACCTTTTTTAAATCTCATATTTTGTGGAATATATTGTCGCTTTTTTCAATGTTTTATCTTGAACGGTTCTAAGCGTTCTTCTTGAAGTTATAAGCGTTTTAATAAACGGCGCCCCACCATATTCCCCCCTCCCCCCGACGATGTCGACCACGCTGGGGGGCGACAACATGGCTTTTCATGATCACTATAGTGCCTATAACAATAATCAGAAATAAAATATCGTCAGGCTTTCCATGCATACTCAACCCCCTTCAGATCCTAGACTAATGTGTAAGTTGTGAAATTTTTAGTGAATTTAGTTGAGTAGTTTTTGAAATAATAGAAAAAGTAAGTGTAAAATGATTATTTAATTTCTTCCCTTTGACTTAGGTAATCGAATTTCCAATGGTTTGTTATATCGCTTAAGAATAATATTAAACAATTTTTGCTTTATAGCTTGTAGGAAGTTAGTTCAATTTATATTTATTGTATATGGGTAGCTACCCTATTTTAACCTCTTAGACTGTATTAATTGTAATGTCTAAACACTCCTGGCATTAGTAAGGATAGATTGTGAAAACGGTCGAATAGTTATTAAGTCTATAAGGGCAAAGAAACATTAATTTTACTTTCTCACTATAGTATAGTATAGAGAAAGTATAGAGATCGCAAAAAAAATCCACGTTTTTTAATCTTCATATCTTATAAATATCTCCATAGCCACTAAAAATTCGCCCTCAAAATTTTAGAAGGGCCCACGGAAAATTATTTTATACTTTTTAGTTCGTTTTAAAAACATGGTATATTAAAAATTATTTTTTTATTTAATTAATTATTTTTAGTAACATTTTGTCTAATTTTTCAGTGCTATATTATTTACATTTTTTAAAGGTAATAACTTAACATTACTCTTACGGGGTTAGATAGTTTTTCTTCAAAACCTTATAAATACACCTTATAGATACAACAGTGGAAGGTCTGGATTGTCAACTTATTATGCCAGGAACAAAAGCAACAAAAATAAACGAAAGAAAGACTTTACGACGTCTCAGTTCTCACGCACATTAATGACGACACTTTGTCTCGACATTAGATTATCTTATATTATTACAGACGTGGCCTCTCACACGCACAAAATACCTTTTGAAATCTGGGCTTTCTACAAATCAATACTCTACAAAAAATAATTTGACAATAAATTCTAATAAGACAAAACATGTTTTTTTAACTTGAACATAATCCAAATCAGACACCAAGTGTTGTGTTGGATGATAGTGTGCTTGAAAAGGTCAAAAGTGCAAAGTTTTTTTGGCTTTTTTATTAATAATAATTTGACTTGGGTTGATCGCATATATTTTGCACATATTTGCGCAACATTTAGTAAAGGAATATTTATCCTTGGAAATTTGAAATTATTCTGCAATCCTACTATTTTATTAACAGCTTACTATGGTTTTGTATATTCATATTTATCTGAACTAAGGAATTCTTCTTTGCTTTTTGGAGAGATTCGTCAGTTCGGTATATGCAAAGGATTTTGTCTTGCAAAAAATTCTATAAGGGGCTAAATATAAAATCTATTTATCTGCGACTTAAAAAAGCTGAGTCGTGTAGGGTTGAGTTTATAGATCTTAGAGTTCTTTTACACTTCCGAGTATATACTTGAGGTGATACTCTACTTAAAATTCAAATGTAATCACATCCAAAATAAAGAATATTTTGGAATATATGCACAGTTATATATTCAGTCGTGCTAGACTGAATCTATTCAGCAAACTACCTTCCCATGCTGGTGCTAGACTGATAAATTAGGGTAACACAGAGCATTAAAATTTCCAGAATATTTTACCTTTTAAAAACAGCCTTAGCTACTATTGCCTAGATCTTTCTACTCTGTGGAGGATTTATCTATAGATGGTGTAGCAGGCCTTGAAATCAGCATGGATGTGTTCTCCAATTTTAAATTAAACACATTAGTTGAAGTCTATGATTATTTTAAATTATTTGTTATATATGTTTTTAAATTGTACAAAATGTTATTGCTTTAAAATTGTTATATGTTGTAGTATTTTTAATAATTATTCTATTTAAATTATGAATATTATATTTTTATCAATTATTGTAGGCCTACATTTAATTTTAATTGAATTTTAAGTTGTATTTAAGTTGTACTTGTTTCCCCCTTTAATAGATATGATTTCTTATCTTTGTGAAAATTGTATTGCGTTTGGGTATTTTTAATGTTAATTTATATTGATCGTAGCTTGTGGATTATGTATATCTTTTGCTGTAATGAATAAATAAATAAACATGTTTATATCTGAGGCACGTTAATCAAAACTGAATAAAAAATGACTCTTGTTTATCTTATGCTGCACCTTTATTATTAATCTACAATTAGTGTGATTCTATGAATTAATTATTTATCATGTTTTAATTTTTATTACCATTTCTTATTTAATTGGGATCAATCATTATTTAAATAAAATATAGGTTCTTGATCATTTATCTCGAAAAAAGTTATAATCTATATGTAGTCTATAAACAGCTTTGTTCTGGCTGACATAAAATCAAAGTAGAGCAAAAACTACTAAGAGTGCGAAACCCAGGACGAAACAGACCCCTTCAATCCTTCACATCAAAATTTGAAGATAATCTTTTGTAATTTGCAGAAAACCGTTTATGATCATCTTAGTTATAATTCGTAGGTGACAGAAATTGTAAATTATGCATTTTTTAGAGATATTTGCTTATAAACAAGACGAAAAACATGATTTTCAGTCGAGTCACCTGATACAGTAGCAGTAAAGCATCGGGGCGAATTTTGTTACTAACTCTATACATTAGACCTTTCTGCAAATTTAAATGTCGTACACACATGGCGGAAACTAAAAATATGACCGGCAATATATAGTAAAAACGAAAGTGTATTCTAGTCGCGCTGAGTGCTTTAACAATGTAATAGCATAGGCTAGCCTTCTCAAGGTTGGCTCCGCTCACTGGATTCGATGCTTTTACTTGAATGGCCCACCCTTATATAGACTACGTATAAAGATAACAACTTATGTATATTAACAACCTGTGGGCCTAAATTGTATGATTGTTAAACAACAATTAATTGTCAAAGTATTTACATAAAACAAATAGCTTGTATGTAATAGGCCTGTCTTCGTAGATATAGACTACTTCTTAAACGTGTAAATTTTGTCCACACTTTATTAAAGAAATATTTAGCCTATAACGGCCATACATCAACCTACACATAGGCCAAAATAAACCCAGCTAACTACTTGAGATTTAAAACTATAATATTACACATTTCGTGTTACGCCACCAGGCCCAGAACTAGGGCGGGGCAGGGGGGCACATGCCTCGATCGGCAGATTTCAGGGGACGGCAAAATTTGAAAAGTTTATAAAAAAATAATAAGTTATTAAAAACGTTTTCAAAATAATAATATCACAATCAATAATGTTTAATTTTATTTGATTTTTTTTCTTCATAGTTTATCAACTTTATTACACTGTATACCAAGTTAATTCTTAAGTCTTATAAGTCACAAGAATTAAGGGTCTGCTCCAATTAACGAGAAAGCAATCGGAAAAGCAACCGCTTCTCACTGTATCTCTATCTAAACAGTGCAATTTCTTGCAGCTGAACGTTTTGACATTGCCTCATTTCAAACCATTTTATAAGTCTATCTTTTGTAATTGAGTGTTGAAAAAAAACCTGAATATTCTTTATAAAATTTCGGACAACATAAATAGCAAGTTTGGATTTTTTGAACGGAATTCGAAATGCAAGTAAAAGATCTAAAAATGAAAGTATAAGAATGTTTGCCAACATCTACACTGGGGATCTCAACAATGACGAATTTGAAATATAAAGTTTCAAGTACCAAGCTTTATCAGTAGACGACAAATAAAAGAAGCCACATCAAGAAAAATGTTAAGTCTTATTTATAAAAATCAAGTGGAGGAAAATCACTAATTCATCTGAAACAGCCGAACTCAGGAGGTTTTACGTAGTTATATATATATAAATAAACACTGTTTAAAAGAAAAACATCTAACAAATAAAAGCCCTAAAATCAAAACACATCGCAAACAAAATGACCTTTGGAAATATACAGTAATTATTCTTAAAGAGTAAGTCTTAATCAAGATTAGAGTAGACCTGTTTATATAGATAGAAGTACTTACCTTATTATTAAACACGCACTTTTCCAAATATAAACACAGTACCACTGTAACACTGGCCTTCTCTCTCTAGGCCTGGATCCAGACTGAGCGCTATTCACTCTATTCAGTCTTCCCCACCTGTACTCTATATTATTGTTGTGTTGAAATGACTGCCGTTGGGTTATTCACAACATCTGCGAAGCAGTGACGCGGTCAATCCGAAAACGTAGGAACGTCAAATGAATAGTTACTTTTAATCTTCTGTATCACAAGAAACAACAAGAATAATCATTATCGTCCTTCAACTTAGACATGTTTTGTTTACTATACAAAAAGTAAAGTGTGGTTATGTTTGTACATCCGGATCGCCTACTTCTATGTGTAAACACTAATTTCGATAGAATTCGATAAAAAAATTAATCTGGTAATTATTTTAAGTTTACTAATTTAACAATTTTATAACTCGGCGTTTCTGAGGTTTGACCAAAATAAAAGTTGTAATATTTCTCAAAAGTTGTTTTAAAGATTTCAATCAAACGTGGCACAAATGTATTTCCTAAAGGCGCGTTTTCAAGGTACGAATCGTTAGGGGAAAACGGCACCATTTCATGAGGCAATATCCTCCAAATTATCACATCGGTCGATCAGTTGTTCTCAGGCCTTTCGTTGGAGTAAACTTTACCCTCTGCCCCCTTAAAAACGATTAATAAAGGTTCAGCTTTGATTACTTTGTCTGAAAAATCTGAGATTACTTCAAATTAATTGTTTGAGCGGTTGGGTGTTGTTTAGCAATTTCATTACAAGCCATCGAAATAAAAATGCTTTTAATTCATCAACGTTGTTAAACAATTATCTTGAAGGTAAATGAAAATAATTTAATAGCTGCTACTTAATTAAAACAAGAACAATATTACTTTATTCAAGCATTGAATGTCTGACACGGAATAGCTTTCCGTAGTTATCAAACAAATACAATCGAATTGTTTTTACTATTAACACTTTTTAGGCAATTTATTAAGATGTGCACAATAGCATATCGTACATAGTACGTTAGATCGTAAACAAACCGGAACATATCTTAACAGTGGTCCTATAATTGTGTAATCAAAAAGTTTTAATTTAGTTTTGGATTTAAAAAAAAAAACGAAAGAATCAATATAGGCTACCTAACAGATTAATGGTTAAATGGAGAGTGTGATGTTTTAAATGTATTGAGAGGTTGTCGGTCTGTTCCCTCTATCGTTCAAACGGCTGAATAAATAAAACGTAATAATTGATATCATGGAATTACAGAAAAGTGTATTCTTTTATTTCTTTTGAGCTTATTCCTTAACGATCTTTTTACTTTGCGGACAGAAATAAGAGGAATAAACCTCGTTTCCAGATTTTCTAAGATTTATGGGGGCACATATATATTGATAAAAATGTCAAAAAATTACAATTTTGTCCACCTAGTTTTCTTCCCTGTTATTTTTTGAACAATTTGATATATAATAAGTATAGATAATATGTATATAATTGGTTTATTTGATCTAAAAACTAAACGCTTACACATAAGTTATTTCAGGCATACAGATAACTTAGTCTTTTTCTAGGCCGTTTTCCGAAAGTTTTGTTTTCACACGTTTTCATTTACTGTGGCAGACATAACTCAAGTTGTATTTGAGATAGCCTCATAATTTTTTTTATTTTGAAGAGGACATTTCATTGCACAACCTGTAGTATGGATATACATAAGTTCCTATAGTACAGATTTTAAGAAATGATTAAAAAAAGATTTTACTAAAATTTTTTATAAAAAAATTAAATAACATATATTTTACAGAAATATTTCATATAATTGAATATCCATACTACAGGTTGTAGAATGGAATGCCCTATACTACAGGTTGTAGAATGGAATGCCCTTTTCAAAATAAAAAAAAAAATATGAGGCTATGTCAAATACAACTTGAGTTATGTCTGCCACAGTGAAGCCTAGTTAAATCAGTAAAAATTAACCCCCCACCGGAGGAGGGAGGGGGTGGGGGCCAAAACTTATGGAAAAGTCACTATAACCAACACTCATATATAAAACATAAAATAATTAGGTTTGCTTTAAAAATAAACAAAAATTTTTTATGGTAGAGTGCCCCTGTGATCCTACTGAAAAAATAGGTAAAATATAATTCTTGTCATTGTAATTTTGTTTTCGATAAAACTCATTTGAAACAGGCAGATATTTAAAATAGTTCGGTCACGCAGCTGAACCACTGACGTAAGTTTAGGGAATTTCTAAAATTAAATTTATATGTTTTAAGGTTTCAATCAACAATTTGGGAAATTTATCCCTGAATAGCTGTCAGTGTGTACGAAATATATTACAGTAATAGAATTGGTTAGCACCTAAGCCTCCAGCTTCGACTCACGCGGCCTTGCCTAGCGGTACATTGTTATGGACTGCTTCGCTTCGCTCTCAACGTACAAAGTCGGCCGTCGGCTTCGGGAGAAGATGCCCGCCCCCACTTGGATTTGAACCAGATACTTTTTTGGTATTTTACATTTTGGTCGATTTTGAGTTATTTGACATTAAAAATTATAAACCACCGCCATTTTGAAAATATTTAAAATAATGTTCTAATATTTCGAACAGTGATAAAAGAATATGCAAAAAATAGGTATACAAAGTTTGAGCTCAATATCTTTTTTACTTCCAAAAATATTAAGTATTTTTTTTAAACACATACAGACAGACAGACGAAAAAATAAGCACCGTAGATCCATGTTTATATTGTGAAATATGTTTGTCTGAACCCCAGGAACATATCCACAAAAGGGGTCCAGAGAGTTCGGGGACACCCTGTATATAATATGTATAACATGTCTGTCTGTATTTAATTTTACTTTCTCACTATACTATATAGTATAGAGAGAGTATAATGATCGCAAAAAAAATCGATGTTGAGATTTTTGTGGAAATATCCGTTTTGGGACCCCTGAGTCCAAAAAAGTGGTTTTTACAAAACGTCTGTCTGTATGTATACAAAGCTAGAGCGAAAACTAATCGATCGATTTCAAACAAATTTGCACCAGACATGTCAAGTAGGCCTGTATAGATGCACGAAAAGTTAGAAAATTTTTGAAAAACAACCCCCTTTTTGGCCAAAAACCCCAAAAAATCAGCTATTATTTTTTTTATAAAAAACGGCTCTAACGATTTTGATAAAATTTGGCTTATTTGCAGCCTTTAATGTACCCCACCATATACAAAAAACCGCATCTTTCTAAAAATTCTCGTATAGCTAATAATAATAACAACTGATTTTGTAGGGTTTTTTGGAAATAAAGGGGGTTGTTTTTCTAAACATTTTTTCGTGCAGCTATACAGGCCTAATTGACGTTTTTGGTGCAAATTTGTTCGAAATCGATCGAATAGTTTTCTCTCTAGATAATAGTAATAATATTTAGTACTTAATCTCCTACTTATGTTTGTGAGAAAGTATGTGCCAGTTCCTGGTTCCGTTTATTAGCGAATTCCCATAGGAAAAATGAGCTATTGCAGTGGCCCTTATGGTGAGACCCAAGGTCGGGAGTAGCAAATGAGCACCGATCATGGTCCCCAGAACACGTTTTGGGGTGTAAAAAAAATTCATATATATATATGTATATATGTGTTCGCACTCTAGCGGCCGCATTTTAAGTCCGATTTGGTCCAAATTTGGTACACGTGTTGGTAGTCTGTGTGGCTCGGACGAGTTCGTTAGCCAAAAAAATCCAACAACCGGAAGTACGTTTTTTGACTGGAAGTAACTATTTTTTTGAGATTTTGACTAGGAGTATGAGAATTTTTTACAGTTTTTTTCTAAAAATGTAAATGTAGGATGTTATTCTGCACATTTTGTTTTTTTACGCAACCTTATAGCTCGCTTGGTTCCCCCAAAATCGATCAAAACGTAAAATACCATAAAAGTACCCGGTTCAAAGCCATGTGGTGGATTTTACCGTGGGGTTGGCGTGCGAAGCACGCAATGCATTATGTATTGAAGATACTCCCAATACGGGGGTTGGCGTGAGAAGCACGCAATGCTTTCAGTGTTAAAGAAATTCTCAATTTTCGGAATGGCGTGCGAAGCACGCAATGCTTTGAATATTGAAGACACTCCCAATATGCGGATTGGCGTGCGAAGCGTTTTGCAGCTATTCAGCACCGTCGTGAGTAGACTTATTTCCAAAATTGTTTGTTGAAGCCCTAAAACATAGGCCTATAAATTTAATTTTGGAAATTTGCTCAACTCACGTCAGCGGTCCAGCTGCGTGGTCGAATTATTTACTTTAAAATTAATACTAAGAAAACTGCTGAATTAATTTAAAACAAATTTTGGTTGAATGTTGGCCTTGCTAGGCCCTAGGTTTACAAACATTTTTAAGCCATTATCTTTGTCTGTTTCAAAATGGCGGCTTTTTACATTTTTCAACTTAATGATTAATGGTAGGGTTTGAGACATACACTGTAATTGCCCTACATGAGTAATTTATTCCATGGTTGTCACATTACCTTGTTGCAAAGCGTACAAATAATGGCCATGTACTGGTGGACGAAATTGACCAGAATTCGGTTAGTTTCTACCTGATTTTAAAAGAGTAAGCTGTTTTGGATTTGTCATGAGATTTAAAATAAAAAGTTATTTTTATACATTGTTTGTAAAATGGGTACCTAGTTTTTCAACCATTTTGAAATGCACAAAGATAATGGCTTTCAATTTTTTGACAACCTAGCCTAGCAAGGGTAACATTCCAACCAAAATTTGGTTTAAATTCATTCAGCAGTTTTCTTAATATCAATTTTTTAGTAAAAATTACATACAGACACAAGGTAAACAAAACAAAATATAGACTATCGATGGTTATATGATGTTTTATGTTTCTTTTGACCCAAGGAACACTATCCTGAAGTTTGTATCACCCTTTATATTAAAGTAAAAGAATTCAATGCACTTTCTTTATTTTCAAACACAGCAAATAACTCCACCGAAATTAAAACTTCATTATGGAAGGAAAAACTAATATTTTATATGGGCCTAAGCTTTATTTTCAAAAGCTTAGTTTTAAAATATTGCTTTATTCTATTGTAAGACAGTGTGTTCACTTTGATATTTAGTGTTTCCTTCTCATAAGTCAAAATTTTTTACTCTAAATGCCAAAACTACTCGATTTGTAGCAAAGATAGAAATAAAAGCAGTAGGCCTATTTATTCCTCCTCGAGGATTCACACTCGGCCATGGCTTTTACCATAGATAATGAATAATAAATACATCTTGCATCCATACTGTATGGCAGCAGTGTGGCGAGAATTAGGTTGTCGCGAAAATAGTACATGATCGCGCCGCGAGGTAGGGCTAGGGCGAAATCATTGGTGTTTCAGACAGCTTCCATCGTTTCCCCAATAGATAGCGCCACTATCGTCGAATTTCCAGTGGAACGAAATATTGCATTGGATCGGAGTTCTATTAGGTTATCCAAATACAATGCTTTTACTGATGTTCCAATAACATAAATCCTGAGGATAAGTTCGGCATACCAACTATATTGAAAACGTTCCTTAAGGTCGGCTAAGAAAACTTTTAATAGTTTTAATCCCTTTAAAATGCTAACTGCTTATTTGTTATAGCTGACTAATAAACTTACAAATATAATAATTTCCCAAATAGATTTTCTTTAAGGAATATGAAACCAGATTAGGTTAACTTATGGGAAGCAAAGAGAGGATTTACGAAGCAAACATTGAATGAAAGTTTAAAGTAATCATACACATTATAGTTCTGTTCTTTCTATGTCTGATGGAACAGAAGTTTTTAGAATGTTTAACATATTTTAGGTGAAAAATTTGACGTTTTAATGCCGGCTAATAATTAGAAATTTTTAATATGGAATCCAATATAATTCACTTCGGAAGTGAGTGAGAGGTCTGAAATGTGGGAGGGGGACTGTTTTATATGGTTTTGAACAAATTAAAATAGAATTAATAGATATAGGGCTTACCGTCTTCAATATTCCGTGTTTTATTCTTAAACAACGGCCGTTTCAGCTATTCAGCCATTTTCAGGTTTCCCATCGTCATATTACACAAACATTTATACGCCCGGATTATTTAAACCTTGACTCATGAGTCGACTAGTAATTAGTACATCAATATTGGGAATTGTGACTAACAATTGTTATAAAAATACAAACACACTGTAACAATTTCCATTTTAATTACAGTTTATTTTGTTTTAACTATTTAACAATTAGTTTCATATAGATTTTAGACAAAATCCAAATTTTTTATATTTTATAGAAACAGAAAATTTATAATTTAACAATATTTCAAAATAAACTATTGATATTATTACATAAGGAAATGTAAAAAATACAGCCTTTTTTATTTTGTGTTGCAAATTTCTCCACAGCACAAATCAATTTTATCGGTCGCTAAAATTACTTTTGGCACTTACAAAAACAAAACAAAAAAGGCCAAGTTCTTGTATACCTTATCCTCTTAGGAAAATGCAAAGGATAATTTGAATAAAACCTTTCTTCAAATAAATTTATTTTGTCTCACAATTTCTGGTTTTTACTTATTTCATTACATGACTACAGTAGAGTCCCGCTAATCCGAACTAATTAGGACCGAACACTGTTCGGATAAGTGGGAATTCGGAATAGGCGGATTTCATAAATAATATCAACGTATTGACATGCTAATGGGTAAATATTGTTGGGGATATCTGCTAATGTCAGCTCTATACAGCGTTGATCGCCTTATGAACAGGTTCAGTGAAAGTCGGAAAGGAAATGCAATTTCTTCGATGACTCATAGCGCCGAGACATTACCTACCTCTCTCCATCCCGAGTTTCAAACATATTTATGAATCACTGCACTGAGCACTGACTAGTCGTATCTAGTTCAGTGTTTACTCTAGGGACTTCGATAAACTGTGTGCGCTTATTGCAAATTTATTGTAAATCTTTGTTCCGTGAGTGTTGAGTTACTTTACAGAGTCACTGTGCCTTTTTTATTTATGTTCATTGTCCTTGACATCAACTGTTAAACATTAAACATGGCAAGTAAATAAAGTCTTTCTTCGTGTACTTTCTACTGTATTTGTATTTAAGAAAAATTCGTTTATTTTTTCATCCATTGAAAGTTTTTTTTTTAATACCTTGAAAATTTGCGCATAATGCACATTCTTGGAAGAATGTGGAAAGAATTCATAGTATCACTATGTGAAAACTAAATTATAAAAAAATGAACTAAATTACAAACATTTAAATGCTTTATGAAAAAAATCATGAATATAAATTGTTTAAAACTTATAATTAAAATATAAATGCGTATTACACGCAAGTCATACAAGACAAACACTGTCTTTGCAGGCTTTTTCATAAACTTTTCATTGTTAATATGTTTTTCACATATTTTTAAAATATATTTTTTGTTTAGAGCGTACAATAATTTTAAAAGACAAATAAATGAAATTTTCGCAAAACAGAATATTTAACATTTTTAATGACTGCTTGGTTTTTTTTGAAAAAAATTACTAAGCTCATAGCATTCAGTAATATTTAACAAATTAGTAGTATAGGCAGCATTGAAGCCAAGGGATTAGAGTATATTATATAATGAATCCAAAACTCAAGATCTCCGCTCGAATCCGGGTGAAGTCGATAGATGTTTGTATTGTTAAAGTTGATTTCAAGCCTAGCTGTATTTTAAAAAAATCAGTTACAGTAGTACTGTTCTATCTCAATCATAAACCAAAGTAGTTTTGCACTAAACTTATTAATAGCAACCAAACCCTACTTTCTAATTTTATTTAAAAAAATGTGGTTTTCTTATCAGCACGTAAAATAGTTAATAATTTAAAACCAGTTTAGAATTTGTTTTTTAAAGTTCCTGATGTTTTCATGATAAAATATACTTATGAACTGAATTTCATCTTTCTTATCTTAAGTGCTTTACATTTTAAAGGACTCCAAATTTCTCAAAATTAGAGTCCATGACTCTAAATTTCCTATTTTCAGAAGTCTGTATTTCCAAAACTATTCAATATTTTGCTTTGAAATTCTGACTGTCTGTAGGTATGCAATTTTAACAAAAAATGATGTGTCTATGAATCAAAGTTACACAGGAGATGAAAACAGTTTGGCCTATAACTTACACTATTCCTACAGGCCAAACTTGGAGCTACAGTTTATAGTCTTTTTTCAATGCTTGGACCATTGATTACACAAGCTTCTTTATTGTTAAACAGTGTATACATTGTTAAAATAATTCTGTTATATTTTTATAAAAATTCTTTCATGAGACGTAAAAATTATCATTTAATTATTATAAAATATTGAATTAACTTTGTAAACGACTAATTTTTAAAAATTATTTGGGACTATTTTCAAATTATTTTTTAATAAGAGGGTGATCTAATCTTAACGTGTTTCATATAATTATCATAGTCTGATAAAGACAATTTTTTGGTAGCAGCGTACAAGCACAATAAAGCATCACTGCCATTCTTTTGAGTTATATGGTGGTGTATACGCTAGAACATTGAGTTTAGGCGAATTGGTATTGAATTGAGAATGGTAGGCGATTTGATAACAACTAATTTTTCTTCCCATACCATAAAGAAAGATACAACAACTAGTATTTAATTTTTTATCACTAACCAAAGTATTGACCGATTATGGGTTTGTATCTTTATTAAATTATTTGTTTTTGATTGACTCTCATTGACACATAAACTCCATATTAACACATCAACATATTCAAAAAGTTGGAAAAAAAGACGTCTTGATGAAAATTGAAACCCCTCCATTCCCTGCATCTAGTCGTCACTTTGGGATGGACAAGAAAACTATTGAAGCGCTTTACAATAAGTTTAAGTAGAGTTTAGTTGAAAATAAATACTAAGAGTTACCTATACATTTTTGTTAAGTGACATTACACAAGTTTTTTTTCATAAAAACCTGTTTTATTTACCTGCTATACTACAAAAAGGTTTTACTGTATTAGGTATAACAAGGCTATTTATCTTTATTAATGCAGCACAGCTAAATCTGTACCTCCATTTCCTGAAAATGCCTTTTTGTCCCATCCGTTACAGATGAAAAATAATTATTTCTTCAATTTGATAATGTTGTTGGCAGAAATTAATATACTGTAATAAGCTATGCAATCTCATAATTATTCAGAATATTTAGTATTGTGATGACTCCTTTAATAGAACTGAAATATAAACAAAAAGGACAACAACAGCTCACACTCTGTTCCATTTTGTGTCCCGTCCATTACAAATTTTCTAACTCAAACTGCTCTTACCCTAGAAATATGTTTTAATAATATGTCTTAATAATAATTTGTTATAAAGAAATTTTTCTATCAATAATATTGTCAACTAATTGGGAAAAAGTGATAAATTAAGAAAACATACTGTACTGTACTTAGATAATATTAGATACTTACATAAATATTTAATAATTATTGTTGTCACTACATGTACATTTTGTACAAAGATTTGAATTATGTACATTTTCTAAACAGAAAAACATTACTGAAATAGTCAATGGATGGTGTTCAAAATTTTTTGAATACAAGGACAAGAAAAGTAAGTATATTCTTTTAACAGAGGTTTATAAAAACATAATTCTTAACATGATGTGCAAGAGGTCTTTTTATTTGTTAAGTGTATTGGAAAAATACAAATTTATAGTCCCACTATAATAACATTGACTGCTTTATAGTTTCATATAGTAGGAGTAATCACTATTGCAAGTAGTATTTATAATTTATTATCCAATAGACCTAGATAATCGGACAATAATTACTGTGCAATAATTAATTGAGAAGACATTCATCGAAGCCTCAAGAAGGTATAATTATTTCTGAACCACATACTCAATTATTTAGTTATTTAAACTTCAACAATTAGCATTTATCTTGTAATGTAAAGAATCTTATATTTGCTAGTGTATAGGAGAAATATGGACACCTACCCTCTTCTGCAATTCAGCAACATGAAATGTTTTAATTTTATTCATTAAAAAATTAATTGCATGTTATATGTATTATTAATTACTCCACACATGTAGAAAAAGGAAATCTTACAATAATTACTTTAAAGTGTACTTGGGTTGTCGTTCAACAAAGCATCAGAACATATTATTATAGCTTAGTCTCATGAGTTAAATTATATAGTTATTTACTTCAGCAATAAGGCTAAGTAATAATGCCTACCATGATGCAAGACAAAATAAGTGACAGACATTATTATGTTAGTCACACGTTGACTGTAAAAATAAACTCATGACAAACAATAGTACTTAGAAAAACTCATCACATAAAATTACTGATGTGATTGGAAGAGCACGTGTTTTTATTTAAGTTAAAGATTCCTACATTTAATTTACAAAATATTATATATGGGTGTAATCAATGCCTGGAGAACGTAGAGACCAAGGAATGGGACAAACGTTTATTTTAGGACTTTCTCTTTCTTGTTCTCAAACCTTATGAGGATTTTCAGAACCCCAAATCTTACAGTTATTTGTAACTTATAGATACATATGTGGTTGAACTGCAGCAAATTTTTACAAACTTTCGTGTTTAACCTACAAATTTTGATTTAAAATAATAAGAATCTGTACTCATTCTTTCAGATTTAAATAAATATTATTACTCAATTACAAATACTGTACTGTGGATTTACATGCTGTTGCTGAACAATAATCTATGTCTTTTTTAGTTACTAGTGGCTTGTAGCCCCTATATATAGGCTATGTTTCTAGGAGTAATACCTCTTCGTGATGGCCTACCTTTGCGAGGTGGTCTTCCAGCGTTATTCATTACAGTAAAAAAGTACAGTTGAAATAATTTTATAATGTGTTTAATCATATAGCCTAAGCTTTGGTTTTAATTCTCACTTTGAAACAAAAACACAGCTACAATATTAAAACACATCACAAAACTGCACATTCAGGTGTTGTTATGATAGCTGAATTTTCCAATTTATATAAAATCACCTGTTTTTAACACTAAAATCACTTTATTTACACCTACATATTACTATGCTATTTAAATGGGAATTATTTTATTCCGTAACAAATTTTCGTGGCACAATTAACAAAAATAATATTTTTCCCTAAAACTTCATGCCTAGACCTCTAAAATGAGACCTCTCCCAGCTTTCTACACCTATCATTCGCTCAACAATTTTATTTGCAAATTTGGGCTTACGGAATTAGATATATAGATTTCAGAATAAACTGCTAGATAGTAAATAAGATTATAGACACCTGAATATGTGGTTTGAATATCCGCCAGGCTAAGTTCTGGACTGACGCATGCAGTTTGTATGTTACACGAACCCATTCGCACTGTTTTTACTCTCCACATAACTTTGCTTCTGATGATATTATATTTAGACCATAGCAACACTACCAAATGATGTTACATGTAAAAAATGTATAATAAACCGCACAAAAAGTGAAAATTTTACTATTCTTACATATAAAGAGGGACTTCCTGTGGAGAAGACTTAAAGACTTGGCATGATAATAGGTCTTAATCAGGTACAAGTAAATGGGGAAAAAAATTAAGTTTGTATTGAAAGGCCTTATATGATTTTTTAAAGATTTGTAAATTTTCTCATCAAACTTGTTTCAATTTGTTCTTTCACGTGTCGCATAGCCCAATTTAAAATCTTTACACTTTCTGAATAAAAACTGAACTTAGTCTAATTATCTTAATCTATAAATCAGTGTGAAGTAAACTATTTCCATTACCATTAATCTTCACTACACATGTGAGTATTGTTACATAAGTTTAATTACATGGAACATTTGAATACACTCAAGACTTAGGCAAAAGAAGTGAGATCCTATAAAAACATAAAATGAAAAAAACAAGTTTCTATCCAAAAAGTTTCAGCCCATAAATTAGTGAGAATGAAAATATGGCCAAGGCCTTTTTGGTCAGGTCTACAGTTTAAGGTGAATCTATTTAGGAAAAATATTTGGGAGGATGAACGTTTTTAATGATAAGATATTTGACCGAATATTAGAGCGATACATTCGGCCACATTTGGAAAAATGTGGACAGTCAATGATGGTAGATAAAATTCAGAGGGAATATTCAGTTTAATGTTTATCTTAACCTTGTAGGCAAATTCACGAATAGTATGAGACTAACTTATACTTGACTAAAAGCACATATTGTTTTGATTTAGTTCTTGTTGCAAGCATCTAGGTAGTATTGCTTGTGGACGATAAATCAAACGGTGGGCCAAATTTTTTGAAGCCCAAATTCAACTCTCCCATAATCAACACACAAGATAAAAGAATTCAGGATTTTACTAACTTATCTTCTATAAGAGGTTTAATGACTTTTTTGTAATTTTATTTTTAATAAAAGCAAAATTTATGTACAAAATTATAAATACACAGTATACATTCAATATGATCTTATAAAAGCTCTTACAATCTTGACATCATCAACAGGTCGATCGTTTTTATCTGTTTCAACTAGTCCAATTCGTTTAACAACATTCATTCCAGAATGTATACGACCTAAAAACACAACACATACAATTCATTAAAATAAAGCTTATACTTTTACAACAAAAAACAACTTAACCAAATAACTGAAAATTTTTATAAAACAAGTAAAAAGTAATTTCTGAGGCTGCTTGATTTTCTATTGAATAATTGTGTTGGTTGTATAACTACTTTGGATATAAATATGAATAATGATTAAGCTTAAATAATAAGAAAAATTATTTCAAGAAATAATAAAAAAAATATACATTTCACTAAAATACCTGTGACTGTGAATTACCTAAACATTTACAGGTCAACTGAATAATATTTTAAAGACACCAGAAAAAATTATGAAATATTTTGAATATAAGAGCAATATTGCCATGTTATAATACTACCTCAAAACCCATTTTAGTTTCCTTTTCTCGTATTTAAATTACTAATTTGTAAAAAAAAACATTACGACTCAGCCTTTGGCATATCCGTAGAGTCCCGCAGTACAGTAGAGTCCTGCTATTCCGAACACCGCTATTTCAAAAATCCGCCAATTCCGAACAAAGTTCAGAAAAAATACTGATTTTTTAAACTTAAAAACAGGAGAAATGAAATAGACGTTCGTGAAAAAACGTACATTTATTGTTATTCAAAGAAGTTAAATAGAGACATACATAGAACCTAAGCTTGATGAAAATGCCTGAAACCAAATTGGAACGAAAGCTGGTTACTTACAGCACATATCGGCTCTATTTACACAATTCTGTAGAATCATTTTTAATCACTGCTAAACACAAAAATAAGTAATTTACACACACTTAAGAAGTAAAGTCAGTGATTTTTTTCTGACAAAGAGCACTGAATTGACTGGAGGATGAAATGTTCCGTCATCACCGCATGAACATAACACCATTTGGTGTTGATAAGCTTGTTGTTCGACATAGCGTAAGGCGAGGTCAAGAGCATTTGCCGCGTGTACGTGTGATATGAGTTCAGTTTGAGCGTTCACGAGCAGAACAACGCCTGTATAGAGCTGACACTATCAGATGTCTCCGCAAATAATTTACATCTTAACAAATCAATACGTTGATATTATTCATGAAATCCGCCTATTCTGAATCCCCGCTAAACCGAACAGTGTTCGGTCCCAATTAGTTCGGAATAGAGGGACTCTATTGTATTTGGAACC
>JAGFPH010000401.1:17530-57433 GCA_018207615.1 Philaenus spumarius | reverse complement strand
TAAAATCGCCATCCGTACCTTCATCATTCATACCTCCATAAATATAATTTTTGAACACACTATCTTCAATAACAGGATATTCTAAACTATGCTCTGATAAATTACCTGTATCATTAACCTCCTTAAAATCATCGCTAAACAAGTAGCCCTCGGATAAATGTCAATAATATCTTCTTCAAGTAACGAGCTATTTATGTTCGACGCCATCTTCACATTGCATAGACTGAAGAAACAACCTATGTTATGTTGAAACAACCTATGTTGAACCTTCTATGTTATTCCAATGCCACGTTGGGACTTAACCTTAGAACTGGCACAGTTAAAGCTAATATTGGCCAGCCCGTTTTTAGCGTTTTGCAAACATATTTTTAAAAATTCGCCAAAAATAGTAAATGAACCCCAATCCAAAAGTGTTCAATAGCTTTTTTGTAGAAGAAACTTCAAAGAATTCAAATATGCCACTAAAAATTAGTTTATTTTGAAATTGTAAAAGTTATTAGCTCAAGAAACAAAAAATGTTCAGTAACGAAAGGAAAAAGTTCAACTTTAGGCCTACATAACAAGTAGTAAACATTTTTTTATTTTTTTCGTAAGCGTAAAAAAGTTTCGTAATTTAGTTCTAAATAGAACTGTATAAAAACATTTATCAATTTCAAATTTTTTATTTTGAAAAAAAACAGTTTTTATGTTCCAAGTACACGACTGGTAACAAACCTAGGCCTAGATTGTAACGTCATTTACTAATATATGCTTTGCCCAAAAATGAAATATTATTATAACAAAGTGTAGAGGATAAATCAAAGAAATGAACGGTATACTTGTCTTTCCTTAGTTCACAAAAGTGTTTGAGTTATATTTATTTGAATAACAAAATGACATCAATCTAATGAAAAGCCGCTACCCTAAAGCTCTGCCTATAGGACGGGACACTTGAATAACGTGGGAACCCACGCGCTAGAGTTTCTCACTATAACGTATATTTCAACTGTCGTCTAGACAGACAAAAAACCGGTTATTTCTGGATTACTTCACACCGTTACAAACTTCAGACTTTGCTGTACAAAATGGTGTAAAGAAATCTGTCATAACATAAGGCAGTGCCTTCCCAATATCGGTTGACAAATGGGCTGTTTCATTGGTTGAAAACTGTCCAATCGCAAGGGTTTACAGTAATTCTTGGAAAAAATACTGATTTTATAGTGACATCTGATTGGAAGACACCAACAGAAAGATAAAATCTTGACGAATCCCCAATGGTATGGTTATAATTGCCAAAGAAATATTAGTGTAGATGGTCTTAAACATTGAAGAAGTGGGAAATAACAGTACAATTGTATGCAGATTCGTGCACGGAAAGAGCTGTAGACCGATGTGCATATTTTAAAACAATGATTACGTATGTAAATATACGTTTTACGAAAAAGTTGTAAATACAAAAATTAAAGTTTAATTCATTTCCTTTCCAATGGTGCCAGTTTTATTACGATTGGATGATTCTAAGTGAATTAATTAATCGAAAATGCAAATGTATGCAAATTCTCGCTAATTGTCGAAATAGCTGCATCTTGCGTCTGAGAGAACGTCACTTTGGGCAGTCTGCCACTGGGAGGGTTAAATTAATAGCATCTGGCGCTCAGTGTTGCCAACTAACTAAACATAATTTACCATTTTGTCAAGACACAAGTATTTCCATATTTCAGTTACATATAAAAGTAATTTTTACATTATTTTAGTATGTACATCTAATCTTATGACAGTATAACGTTAGGCGTTATAAAAATATAAAAATGAAAAATGAAAAGTGAATTTAATATAACTTGTTAAAAATAATTAATAAAATATTGTTTTTAGGTTAAGCCTATACTAGTTTTCTTTACCTGTTGTCTTTTTACAACTTACATCTCAGGATCGTAGAGTTCCTGAACAAGTACTCGCTGGAATATAGGATAGTGAAATTAAACTATAATGGTTCACATAACAACTGATTTTTTTATTGGCCGCTTTAGCCCTGCATGTTGTTTTCTTTTTTATATAAAGTTACAAAAAGAATTTTTTTACAATCTTATAAATCACTTTGATTAAAAATGTAGCCAAACAAATATCATAAATCAATTTAAAATTTAAAAAAAATATATGGTACAAATAGATATGTAATACTTACGTAAAAGGCAGACACATAAACTAATTAATTTAAAAAGAAAAAGAAAACCCCACTCGCACGCGCAACAACACTTCCGTAGCTAGTTCATGTTCGAATTACTTTCACATTACTTATTTAGAAAAGTTCGCCGATCGTAGTGTACACCATTGTCGATGATAGTTATTAGTTCTCGTAAAAAATTCAAATCAGTTTTTCAATAACTCACAAAAAACAACACCCTTTACGACTTGATTAACAATAAATCAATGTTGATTAAATAAATGTTACATATTTAAACTTTTTTAACAATGCGCAGTGCGCAACACTTCAAGCATCCTTACAGCTTGGACTCGAGTTGACAAGTGACGTTAGCGTCTTTCTCCACCGCTCAGAAACGTCAGACCACCCACAGATGTTCAAAGTTGCGTCAGATCTTTGGGCTGCTAACTATGCTTTTCTTTCTGGATCTTGCAGTTGAATCGCACGTATACCATTTTTCTAAGAAATAGCTTGCAGGTGTTCGCTTCTTATCTCGTCTAGACTGGTGTGGACGTTGCTTTTCTAAATGCGTCTTGAAACTCGTAGCCTATACTTTCCGCGTCTTAAAGTCATTGCATAAACTGTTCATTCTTCAAACTCACATATAGATTGAATATAATAATTACTTTTAATACTTGTCTGCCTTTTACATTTATTCAAATTAATAATTAAATTTACTTTTAAAATTTTGTCTGCCTTTATGAAATATTGAACCGACTCATGTCCTATGCATTTTCCCTACCCTTTACTTTTAATCGTGAAGCTTTAGTTTAACTCTTTTTTATTTCTTTATTTAACCTTAATTTAACAATCTTACAACAGTTTTAGGCTCTTGAGGTTTTTAAAATAAACGGTATCAGTTAACTGACACAAACTTTCTCCCAACTTACTGTAGTCAAAATAATATTGTTTTTAATCATTTTATTTACTACTTTTTAGAACAAAACAAAAAAATAATATTCTACCTTACGTCAATCGTATAAAAAGTTATTGTCCCAGGCGGGATTCGATCGCGCGACCTTTGAATTACTGGCCGTCTTCGCTACCGTTGTGCTACCCCGTGCGGCCGTCGCCGTGATGCTAGATTGACAACATAAACTTGTTTATTTTTTAACATTTCCCCATAATTATGAAACGCCGAAGTTTTGATAAAAGCGGGTGGTGTCATTTTGTTTGGCATCTTAAGCACTATAAATACTGAAAATTTGATCAAAATCGTTAGAGCCGTTTTTGAGAAATTTGCATTTTTGTAGTTTTTTATTGGTTTTTAGGGGTAAATTACCCTTAAAAATTAAAAATTCCAAAAAATGAAAAAAACGCCTGGAGATATTAGGGTTTAGTACCTACATACCAAATTTAATGAAAATCGGACCAATAGTGTCCCCTCTGGTCGTGTATACATACTGACACACTGACAGACAGACACCACGTTAAAAACACTTTTTTGGGTTCAGGGAGCACCAAAACAAAAAATTCCACTAAAAATATTTTTGGGTTCAGGGAGCACCAACACAGATAATTGCACTAAACAATTTTTTGGGGTTCTGGGAGCACCAAAACAGATAATTCAAATTCGAACATTTTTACGAAAACAATACTTTCTCCATATACTACGTATAGGGTGGAGAAAGTAAAAATTGGCGCATACATCCGCCTACCGTCCATGACCTGAAATATGAAAGGTGGATATACACCATTTCATCTGCTAGATGTACAAAAATAGCGGATATATCCGCCTACAGTTTGGGAAGGGTTCAAACCCCTGTAGCTTTTGTGATTCAAGTAACAAATACAAGTGCATAAATTTCATTATTAACCCCACACTAATTTATGGGCTACGCTTATTAAGTGTATTGAAAGTGAATATTTTTTCTTTTTAACTCTTTTTTAATTTTGTATTATTTTGTAAAATAGAATTTCAAAATTTGTAAAACGTTTTAAAAGATAATTATCACTCATTTTTATTCAAAGTTGAATTTTCCATATTTACGAATATTTATACCAAATTACTTTGTATAAAAAGTATGTTGTCTTGTAAAATTATGTATAATATAACAAAGACATTTAGTTATTCTAAATTTACCTAAAAATAATTATTTATAGTATGGTAGGCCTCAAAACAGTAAAATCACGATAGATAATTGAGTTCGAAACACATGTGCTTTATTTACAATATTATATTTACAACTCAGAATAAAACATACGAAGAATAAAAAAATAAACATACTGAATGAATCAGAGCAAGAGCACAACATAAACAGAACAATAGTGGGTAGCAGAACTGGTGCCCGAGAACCAGCAAACTTGAGACATGAAGCAGTCAGTAGTAGTGTGGCGAAAATGAAATGTGTGTGCTTCAGAAACTTACAAGCGATTGTTAAATCAACAAAGGCAATGGCTTACTGATGTCATCAGTTTAAACAATTGAAAGCAACATCGATTTTTCCTCTAGAGGATATTTGGTGAATCACATTAGACTCTATGTAAATAAGTTGGCTTTAGCGCTGATATACGAATACAGCATTTAAAGACGCAAGCAATGCTTTAAGGTAATTTAGCTTTAACCACTTTATCCAGGCTATTTATCATAGTTATTTTCTGAGAATACATGAAATGAAACTATCAGTGTAATTTAATACAGTTTTTAGTTTTTACAATCATGTTTTAAAATTGTTTCCATTCATTGAGAATTAATTATGAAATAAATAGTATATAATTCTTTATTAAGTGATAATGTACTGTATACCTGTGGTATGTTCCAAAATAGTATTTTTTTATAGGTACATAGTATATTTTTTCAAACATCTTATTTTAAGTCTGGCCACAAAGGTGAAACAATCGATTATTGCTTTTATACAATACAACATAATTATTATCCTTTATATACATACAAAGGAAAGATCTCAGGTTATATTTTACAATAGTATTTAATTATCCATACCTTTTATTATTGTATAATATAAAGAATCAAATTGAATATTTGAAAACAAAATTGATTATAGAAATATAGAAAACTCCTTGGGTTAGAATAACAAAAATTCATTTAACAATATCCCAAGCTACTGAACTTTAATTTATAAGCAGAAACGCAGAATGAGCTCATTTAGATAAAATCGGGAATTTATCTCGGGTCTAGGTAATCGTGCCGGTTCATCCAAATAGGAAGTATTATTTTCCTTTTGTTTCCTTAATAGGATAAATTAACAAGAATATTTATAAAGTGAGAAAAACTATGTACATAACCTACAAACTATAAAACATAAACATATAATCTTAGTTCATAAAGTCTCAAAGAAAAATTGAATTCATGCATAAAATATTGTTTTTCAAAAGTTAAATACATATTATTATTTGAAATTCGAAATGTCTATATCCACTTAATAAAAGTCTCTGTTCATTTATTCGAAGTAGTAAAATATCGGTATTTGTATGGTTTAATTGTTTATTTAACACATGAGTAGGTACCGTAATAGAAAACTTTTTTTAATTATTAATCTTATATCCCTTTATTTTATATACTGAGGGAAATATCATTGAATGTTTATTTATTCAAGTCATCTATATAATTCGAATTAACACTTGTTTTTAAAATATGGTAATTCTACATAAAAAAAATATGGAGCACATAAAAGTATGGTTAGATCTCACCCATTTTCTGAAGGATAGTTTCTGAATAAGTATTTATCTAGTGTTATTTCTGTTAACCCTTTTTTTTACTTCTGGTTTGTTCCTTTTTACAAAGTTGAATCATTTTCTAATGTTCTTTTTCTAGCCATCTCTTCTCTTAGAATTATTTTGTAAAAATTATTTCACCATGACTTTTTCTCTATATTATTTTTCTTCCTTCTTTTAAAAAAATCTTTTTGTTGAACATCTGGCAGTTTCACTAAATGAAGAACATCTGTTTTTGTACATTGCACTTTCTATTGAACTAATTTATTTCTTTTGCTGATTCCATTTTATTTCACAGTATTTTTGGTTCTGACCACATTAGGCCAAATCCTTATTGGGTTGAAATATTGAAATATTTCAACAAAAACATTTTCTAGTATTAACAATTATAATTTTAATTAAAGAATTTGACAGAAACAGCCCTAATGTACACATATGAAGTATGTACTAAAATACCTAAATACAGCAAAATTTAATCTACCAAATATAGTATGTTTCCCGTCCAACCACTGTGTAGGAGCAAGAGTGATGAAAAACTGAGATCCATTTGTATCTGGTCCTGAATTAGCCATCGAAATGATGCCTGCACCTAAAGTAATACAATATTAATTAAGTTTAGATTTAGAATTGTTATCAGCCAATACTAATCAAATTGTTAGAATGCTATTTACAAGCATTTTGCAAAACTATTTTCTACCATTGACGTAATTACTAAAGAACCCCCGGGGTGAGAGGTCGACTATGTAGCGTTGAAATAGTATCACAATGTAAATGTGTTTTACATATTGTATAATTATTGTCACCACCCGTCATTGTCTGGTGTAACTTATAAATGCTCAACTAACAAATAAATAAGAAACAAAAGAACTAAAAGTACTTTTCTCTTTTTTTGTGATTTTGTATTTCAATGAAGTTAAAATGAATGTATATAGGCCTACATTTTATATCCACATTAAAGACCATTTAAACAATGTTACATGTTCTGATTTTTCCCTCTGAAAAAACCTGCCCTTTATCGAATCTCTAGATTCGTGTTTGAAAGAATGTAAATTTAAACCACTTTACTACATAGTCTAGCCTCACTTAAAATTTTTTTTAAAAAACTGTACAAGATACAAGTTACTTGTGTAATACAAAATGACCAGTAGGAACCTAGATAACAACCACTGATTTCTATAATATCTCTATATTAGTATTAAAGTTAATGGTTATTAAACTAAAATTGATACCAATGAACCAGGTTGGCTAGATATTTGAGGGTTGATATTTGAAGGATACTACAATAGGTAAATATTAGGTGATTTGAATTGTTAGAGATAAATATTTGTGTCTGGTGATTTATTAAAGGCACCACCCACGATTAAATTTAAAAAATCAATCATTCAGCATAAATGTGTGGTACTTATTATATAAAGATGATTGTAGTACAATGAATGTCTGTGAGCGATGTGGCGTAATCAGTTAGCATGTCACCTAGCTTGTTACCTGTTAGAACCTCCTTCACAGTTGTGCAGGTTTGGGATTTTTTGCTAATATTTGTCTAGGTGCCATAATGTACAGATGATAAGCAAAAAAATAAATGATGCAATGAATGAATGTCAGGAATTTTAAAAACACCTCATTTTACTATTGTTCAAAGAGGGAGAAAATAAGTTACTGTTTAAAACACCAAATATTAAAAGAAATAATACATAAAAATTATTACAGTCAACTCCCAATTATCCAGGATAATTACCAGCAAGACCATTACGGATAATGTGAAATCCCGGTTAAAGCAATTCGTTATAGTATAGGGCCCAAATACAAGGTATTATGCAAAAATTATAAACATAATGGTTATACTGAACCTTTAATCACTCCTAAAACATATAAAAAACTACAAACACAGCATTATTTAGATTGAAATAGCAGTACAGCAATATATTATTTACAATGTTCAAACACGATTAAAATAGTCCAGAATGTTCAACAACGATTAAAATAGTCCGTCAGAGTTTTTTGTTTTTTGGCGTTTGCTTCCTTTTTCAAACAAAAAGGATTGTGAATCTTATTTTTCATAACACGAGATTGTCACATAATAATGCATCACCTTGACCGTCTAAATACTGTAGTCAAGAAGGCCTTCGACGTAACGCAAGAGCTGTGCCGTGTGTCACTTTGCTAGAGATGTTACGTCAATAACATAACTGCTACTCTATAGTAGCAGATTGTCGTTTGCTACAAGGCCGCCCGCCCTCCTGTCACTCGCATTTTTTCACTTCTCGCCCTACCAACTCTCTCGTCTCCTGGCCCGGTTGACGATCCCGATTGAGCCGCAACCCGTATAAACCGATCCCGTTTAATCGGGAGTTGACTGTATGTAAAAGTTTAATATGACGATGATAGTTTTTAAATTAGTTTTGTACACAGAAAACTGCCTTTCTTCACATAGTGCATAAAAATGTAATACTACTTAATTGTGAACTACTTTGGCTTAATTGTGAGAAGTATTATTTATATTAAATGAATAATTTAATATTTGTGTATCTCTTACTGAACCTACAACTAATGTTACTGAACAAAATAATCGCACCAGCAATACAACATTTTTATTACCTGTATGTTTAAGATCTTCGTGTATTTCATCAGGAAATGTTCGACCATAAATAGAATTTCCTCCCTTCCCAGTTCCAGTAGGATCTCCACCTGCAAACAACAAAAGAATAAACAAAGTTTTAAAATACAAATACTAAATAACAAATAGAAGACTCTAAATATAATCAGTTTGAGTATAATTTCTATAATAACTCTAAATATAAACATAAAGTTATAACACCAAGTAGGAAATATTATTCTAATTATTAAATACTGGCTGGTACCTACGGCTTCGCAAGCAGATGTGATTAAATAAATAAAAGGACTATCGGCTAAATATTATGCCTTACCATTACACGCAATTAAAAAAAATATTTTAGGTCCGAGTTCCATTGCCCAAAAACGCACAGTGAGTTTCACCCAAATCGATCTATGTATCTCTATTAGGCCTACTTAAATTATTAGCAGTGCACCAACCCGTTATTATCCGCTACAAAACCCGTTTTCCACCAGTTTCTTACTGCTAACTCCCGAACGAACATAAAAATTACAAATCAGGTTTTGAGGTGTATTTAACATCTATGAGTAAATTTCACATTACTGCATACTGTTTGACGATCCCGTCAATGTGTTAAGCTTTTTAACCAAATCAGTTGTTTTATTTATGAAACCAGCTACAGACTCAAACAATTTCTGTAAGGTTTTTGGGTTATAAATGTTATAACATTTCAAACTAGTTCTGTAGTACACAGTTTATTTTACTTTTAAAAGTTTGTTTATTGAAATAATATTTGATTACTTAAATAATAATACAAATATAATGTTATACACTAAAACCTCATTTATCCGAAATTCGTTTATCAGAAAATTCAGTTCATCTGGACAAAATTTTGAATTTTTTTTAATACTGTTAATATTTTGTTATATAGTAATTGAGCTCGTCACCACAACTCCCCTCGATTTACCGTCATAATTATAACGTCTTGTTTTGTAAGAAATACAACTCAATGCAATAAATGTACAGTAATAACAACTGTTAACATTGTAATTCAGGCCTAAAATTTAACAGGGAAGCCTAAAACCTGTTATTTTGCTTCTTAATTTTAAATTTTCCTCCCCCCCCCCCCCCCCCTGGTTGTTGCAACCCCCTCCATACTGTCTTCCTGGTTACGAATATGCAGCCAATGCAATGCAGTAGTGGTTGTATCGCAGTGAGGCACGAGTGACAACCCTGTGACGCCACAGTGTAAAACCGGCTGGCAGCACGTATCGAGACGGAGTGGCTGAGCCCTTATACTAACGATTCTCGCTGGCCCTGTCCCACCTTATTAACTCTTTTATAATACAATATGTCAAATTGCACTTAAATAGTAATGATGTTCTAGAACGTTATGTAACTTACAAATAGTATGAAAGGAGTGGTGACGTTCTGGAACGTCATATGTAGTGTTTTCCTAGCCTCCTCACTTTCATTAATTTTTAAGACAATTTAAATACAAAATAGTTTTGATACGAGGGCACTGGAATGTCTGAGCAGAATAGGGAAAGTAATGGTTAAGAGTAACATCCTTTATTGAGAGGGAAGAGGCGTTAGAGGATGCAGTTTTCTGTTTTGGAACAAATTATCCATTGTCAACTGGTACAAAACTGTCTTATATCCAATCATCTGGCTGTAAGACTGCACAGGTGATTGTGCACTATTTTCCGGGTAAAATGGTTAAACCCAATTAGCACCTGTTAGGGTTAATAGTGTAGGATTAGGAATTATTTAATAATCATATGTAATAAAGAGTAGTTTAACATTTATAAGTCCCAAGGCAAGAACACAGAATATAGAACATGGTTGGGTAAGACTGTCAAATATTGTGTAAGTGCTGACAGAAGCTAGGCATGCTTTAGAGACCTAGTTATGTCAACTCAGTACTCTATAAAAGGGTCCTAATGACCTAGATACAGAGCCAGATAGTTTTGGAAGACGGCAAGGAGCCCTGTTGATTGAACAGGGAAGTGTTTTGGGAAAGATATACGGTGTAGGCCGAAGCCTCTAGTGTTCGGCAGATCCAGCTGAGAAACATACTTGGGGAGTACTGGTAGAAGGTAGGCAAACAGACTGTCTAATATTCATATTTAAAGAACTGTGTTTTGGTCATTGTCAAAGTAGAAGAAGCCTATTAGCTTGGGAAAACAATGTTTTGTCATTTAGTGTATATAGAAAGCCCACGCATACTGATAGATATATAACGGAGGACTCACACCATTCTCCAGCGCATAAAAGAGCCGCTTTTAATTCTATGGCTCACAGATTGGTTAACTTGCCGTTATCTAAGGATAACTACGAGAAAGAACTGAAATATATGTATGGTGCTGCGATTTTTAATGGGTATTCTAAAGAATTAATAGACAACATAGTAAGAAAAATGAATTTCAAGAAAATTAAGGAATCAAGGTGCACTCTTGTGAGCGACAAGCCCCAACAAAGATGGGTTAAAACAACGTTTGCCCCACCATTATGTAATGTTGTTAGAAAATCGTTAGCGAAATATGCAAATTTGAATGTAGCTTTGACGGCTGATAATAATCTTGGTAAGATGCTGGGTAATCCTAAAGACAAAATTCAAGAACACGACAAATCCGGAATTTACTGTATTAACTGCGAAATGTGTCCTAAAAAGTATATAGGTCAAACCATAAGAAGCATGAAGATACGAGGTAAAGAACACTTTTCTCATTTAAAATATAATAGGCCTGATAAATCTGCTATGGCTAAGCATTGTTTAGATGAAAATCATCATTTTAAAATAGAAAATTCTAAACTGTTAAAAAATGTAACTAAACCCAACACATTGGACGGTTGGGAAACTTTTTATATTAACAAATACCGTAACATAATTGTGAATAATGAATTAGGTCCTTTACAGAATTCTTTATTAATGTAATAATGCTATGTTTTGTTAATTATTAATATTAGTTTAGCAATCTTATTTAAGTTATATTGTTAAGATATTTGATAAACGGTAGGCGGTGGTTAACGCCTTAGCATTGGTTGTGACACGCCCCCTGTAGGGTACGCCCCTTCTGGTTAGGTATTTATACGGTGCGTTGTCACACTGTTGGATCAGTTATAGTTTGGTTACTGTAGCCCGTGCATCACTGAGGATGGCGACATTGTCATTGAAACGCGTTTGAGGTTAGTAAACGTATTTATTGTGAGATTTTGTGTTCAGGTTTTATTTTATCTAATCTTAAAAGTCTTTTTTTTTATTAAAATTATTTTTGAGCCTTTCATCTACATAATAAAATTTACAAAATTGGTAAATCAGATTTTGGTTATCATAGTTTTGTAAAAGTTTTCCTTTAGGTTAACTAGTTTTTCATTTGCGGTAATTTTTTATTAGTATATAAAAAATAATAACTTAATATAAGTACTCTAAAACTGAAGTTATTAAAAATAAAATTAATTTCCACATAAACAAATGATTAGGGGACAGGAAAAGTTTTGAGGCACACACAAAGACAGGTAGATGACATTTCAAAATCCACTTTATTGTACCGTTTGCTCGCAAAATAAGCACTGTATGTCTACATTTATATATAACTTTATTTTTCAAATTAAAATTGAATTTTGTATAATGTGCTATTTACAAATGAAAACTAAAAAGCATAAACAAATGTACTAATTATTAAAATCTATGAATTTAAGCTTACAAATCATTAACAAACTTATTCATGTATTTATAGCTAAGCAGGTAATTTAAATGAAGTCCTTATGCCAGTTTTTCTTTTTAATTCCTGTTTAGCTATTTTTATTTACACTGTCAGTTTAGAATCTCTATGTCAGTATGAAAACACTTTACTAAAAAAATACATATATTATGTCAATAAATTGAACAACAATGAAAAATACAAAATAAGTCTCCATGGTTTTATTTAAATCATTTGATTTTTAATTAAATAATTTTGAATCACTTAACCCTACAACGGTCGGGCTGGGCCTGTGAGACCCAGCAGTTTTTAGTTTAAGTTTTTTTTACAGTTACAGTTGTTGTTTTGACCTGAGCGCTCGTGTACCTTTCCAAAACACTCCCAAGGCAGCGCTAGCGTCTTAAATCGGGTTTCTCTGCCCTTAGTTACTGAT
Organism: Philaenus spumarius; assembly: GCA_018207615.1. Classification (NCBI taxonomy): domain Eukaryota; kingdom Metazoa; phylum Arthropoda; class Insecta; order Hemiptera; family Aphrophoridae; genus Philaenus; species Philaenus spumarius. Next base: position 44,873 of record JAGFPH010000401.1, on the reverse strand, counting down.
TAGTTGTGCTTTAGACTGCTCGTGGGCCTGTCAGACCCAACCCGACCGCTCTCGTTACTGTTTTCGACCAGTTTCATTTTATGTTTTGGTGTTATTTTGCATAGACATTTTTTACTAATAGTTAAATTACTTTTTATTTCAAAATTATATTAGTGTTTAGACTATATAGTTGTATAAAATGGCAAGAAATTATGTTTCAAGTAGTGAAATAGACCAAATCTTGAATGATGACAGCGAATGTGACGATTCAGACGCAGATCCGGATTTTGAAGTATTTAGTGATCACAACAGTTATAGTGAATGCGATCTCAGTGACGTAGAAACAGAAAATATAGAACAGGAAGTGCCTTCTCCATTTGATGATTCGTCTATTGCCATGATTAGTTCTACAAATCCTAATACTGCCGCAACTGAATCAGGTACGTCTTTACGCTTTTACATGGGTCGTGATAAAAAGACCAAATGGAGAAAAACTTGTTTTCCACTAAATGTTCGTACAAGAAATCACAACCTTGTATCAATGCACTTGCCTGGAAGTGTCAAGAGCTGCCATGCAAGTAGACACACCAATTGACTCTTGGGCTTTATTTTTTACCGAACCTATGATTGACTTGGTTGTTGAATCTACAAATATTTTTATTGATTCAGTAAAACAAAACTACTCAAGTGACCCAAATATGGCTAGACAGACAGATAAAATAGAAATAAAAGCTTATTTTGGTTTACTTTACATGGCTGGAGTAATGCATGGTAGTAAAATGAATATAGAAGAGTTTTGGGACTCCGATGGAACTGGAGTGGAAATCTTCAGAGCAACTATGTCCCTAAAAGATTTAGATTTCTAACTCGTTGTATCAGATTCGATAACATTCACACGAGGGAAAAAAGGAAAGAAACAGATAATCTTGCTGCACTGCGAAGTCTTTTAGATATGTTTATATCTAACTGTAATACATATTTTACTCCCTCTGAAAATGTTACATTAGACGAAATGCTTGTACCTTATCGAGGCCGGTGTAGATTTCGTATGTACATCCCTAATAAACCGGCTAAATACGGTATTAAGGTTTACATCCTAGCTTGCTCCAAAACATATTATGTTAAACACTTGGAAATATATTCAGGTGCTCAACCAGATGGTCCATTCAAAATTAGCAACAAAGCAGATGATGTTGTTTTTCGGCTTGTTGAACCAGTAAAAGGTTCAGGTCAAAATTTAACAATAGATAATTGGTTTAACTCCTACAATGTAGTACAAACTTTGAGAAAAGAAAAAAATCTCACAGTTGTAGGTACGTTAAAAAAAAATAAACCTCAAGTTCCATCGGAGTTCTTAGCAAAAAAACAAAGCAACAGAATTCTAGTACATTTGGTTTCCAGGAAGATCTCACGTTAGTTTCTTATGCACCTAAGCGAAACAAATGTGTAGTACTCTTTTCCTCAATGCATAACGATGATGAAATCGATGATGAAACTGGTGATATGAGGAAACCAAGCATTATAACGTACTATAATAAGACTAAAGGAGGTGTAGACGTTGTTGATGCCATGTGTGGGGAATATACTGTAGCTAGGGGAACAAAACGGTGGCCTCTCTGTCTTTTTTTGCATTTTTAAACATTGCTGCACTTAATGGATATGTTGTATTTAAATCTAATCTTCATACATTAAAAAGAAGAGACTATTTAAAAATCCTAGGAAAGTCACTCATACAGCCCTACATGGCATTGCGTGCTAACAAGCAAAATCTTCCGCGTGAAATTCGGTGTTTGGCTGCACGACTTTCTGGCATCGAAAAGGAACCAAGAGTTGATCCTCAACCAGGGAAGAGAGAAGTGCAAAGATTCAAAAACAAAATATTTTTGTAAGTCCTGTAAGATGTGGTTGTGCCTAGCGCACGCAGAAATAGTGTGCAGTGATTGTTCTGAAAACTAAAGACTTTAGCGATGAATAAGTTTCTTATTTTTGATAAATTTTTGTCATATTTATCCCTTAAGTAAAGTACAAAGTCACTTCTACACAAAATATTGTTTAAACTTTTTAAAATTAAAGATATCATAAAAAAAATTAAGTTTTTGTTCATGTTAACGTTTTAGTATGAAAAAAAAAACATGTTTTTTTAAAATTAAATATATATAGCCCTAAATAGTTTTTTTTTTACTTTAGTTATATTTTTTTCTTATTATTAATCATGTTAATAACTATTTGTAACTAAATGGGATAAATATATGTATACATTAATTAACAGTAGAATTTTATTTTTTGGGTCTCACAGACCCAGTGCGACCGTTCTCGAAACTTTTTTCCGCCCGACTACCCTAGGGTTAATTTTGAGTGCTTTATCTTGAGTTTAAAGAACTAAGTTCCTTGAAGATTACCTTGAGTTTCAAGAACTACGTTACTTGAAAAGTATTGACAAAGATGGGATTTTTATCCTTTTTAAGGAGAGGTGTGTATTTATTATCAGTAAAACCCTTTAGTAAAACTTGTTTTTAAAACCGTACTAAATATAGATAAAACACTCCAGATCTAGGCCAAAGTTTTAAAAACTGTTTTATTTTATGAACACAAAATGTCACTAGTGAAATTTTCACTACCTATAAAACTAGAAACAATATTGTGCATTAAAATGCCTATCCATTTTATAACAATAGTTTCAAATACATTTCAGTGTTACTAAATTCAGTGTTACATTTTAGAATTGAAATAAATTTATTATTATTGTTTAGTTAAAGGCCTATTTTTTTACTAAAACTATTCCATAAAAAAACAATAATATTTAGGTCTGCACCAACCATATTGAACCAGATATTCCTTTTTTTCAATAGTATAAATTTAGGTATAAACAATGCTAGTCAGAGAATTATAGGTTAGACTTGTAGGCCTGCTACATCTTCTTATGCCTTTTTCCTATGTAGCAGAAAATCAACTACTTGTCATTTTCCTATTTCTGTAGTATTTTGCTGCTGCAAGCCCAAGCTGATTGTGAATATTGTGGGCGGAGGTATTGTGACAAACAGTATTTTGAAGAAAGGGACATCTCGACCAGAAATTTCAGGTATGTGTTAATGTGAATAACAAAAGTTAATATATTATATAATAAAAATTGTCAGTTAAATTGTTAAATCAACATTATATATATTAAACATGAATTATTTGAACCTATAAACATAAAATACTGAACTATGTAGTATTTACTTCATAAAAAGTATTTTAAACTGGACTGCAAAATTTGATATACATTTTAAAATAAGTAGATCTAGGTTTGTTAGTTAACACCGCTAATATTATGTTACCCATAGTAAACAAATCTAACATGGTATAGCAGATGCTGAATCCGTTTATTCTTGTATTATCATTTACTTATAAGCATATGCTTTGTTTTTATTCATCAGAGCCAATATGTTAAACAACATTTTTAAGCAATTAAGTAAATACAACTTTATCCAGTTTATTGTAAGTAAAGAGCGATTTCTAAACATTCTGAATGTATTTCTAATTTAGAATGCTCTGATATATTATCTAAAAAAAAACCTGTAATCTTTACTGTAAGACAGTTTTTGCTGGGAAACATAAGATTTCATTTGATTTAAGTAAATATTGTTTGTATGTTTAGCACATTTTACGACACAACTTGTCTAATAAAGTAATGTCTCTGTTCTAGCTTCAGATTTGGTTGAAGATTACAAAGAGCTGAACATCGTTCTCTATGATGTCTTCAGTAAGTCTTGTTTTGTTACTTATTAAATAGGTTGTATTAACAGCAGAGACAAATAATTTAAAGTAGAAAAAACTTGCATGGACACATCTGAACATTTAGTTTTATAATTTGAGAAAGTGAAGGTTAATAAATCAAAGTTTTCACTACAGTGAACTTCAGTTATAATATGGATAAGTTAGTTCCGTGATATAAGAGGAACCATTTCGTAAAAGAACACTATATAAAATTGATAAATAAGTTATTTGATCAATAATTAAAAGCAAAGGAAAGAAAAATTGATGATAATACAGAACACTACAGATTGAGAAAAAAGGCAAACAATAACTATTGTACTTTTAAAGTTAGTGATGGATTGTTCATATTCATTTTTATAATAAGAACACGTTTTGGGGTGTCATTAAAATTCATATATACATATATATATATATGTGTGTTCGCACTCTAGCGGCTGCATTTTAAGTCCGATTTGGTCCAAATTTGGTACACGTGTTGGTTGTCTATGTCGCTCGGACGAGTTCGTTAGCCAAAAAAATCCAACAACCGGAAGTACGTGTTTTGACCGCAAGTAACTATTTTTTTAGATTTTCACTACGATAATGAAATATTTTTAGAGTTTTTTCTAAAAATATAAATGTAGGATGTTATTCTGCACATTTTGTTTTTTTACGCGACCTTATAGCTTGCTTGGTTCCCCCAAAATCGACCAAAACGTAAAATACCATAGAAGTACCCGGTTTGAAGCCAAGTGGTGCAAACTCGCGAGGTAACTAGGCGCAAACAAATTCTACTAATATATTGCGTACACACAGACAGCTGAGTAGACCTATTTTCCAAATTGTTAGTTGAAACCCTAAAACATAGGCATATTATAAACTTAATTTTGGAAATTTGCTCAACTCACGTCAGCGGTCCAGCTGCATGGTCGAATTATTTGATAACTAATTTTATTATAAATACAAAAATATTTAGTAGTACTTATTTGATCCAGCTTGTGGGTAAAAACCACTTTCTAAGGGTGATATTACTTGCATTTTACTTTCTGCACCAGTGCTTTTTTTTTTATTCTCTGGCTTCTTCCTCTTTCTTCACCTGTACATATTTTTTTTAGAAGTTAAGGAACAAATTTAGACAGGGAAGTAGTAGTGCAGCAAACTTAAACCAAACACTAAAACTAAGTTTCAACATGCGCAATTGGAGGTTTCAACTGTTGCAAATTTTGACAAACACGTTAACCACTGTGTCAAACTGCTCCCCTTATGTACCTCAATCATGAGACAATTACATAGTTTGATTACTATTACTTAATAAATTCAAGTTTGATTAATAACATAAAATAAAGATTTAAAAAATCTTAAAACAAATATTGATGATGAAAGAAAGGAAAGCTTTCTTCTTTTAAAGCTTAAATAAAGAGCAATATTTATATGCAATGTATCTATTCGGTCCTATAAATAAAATTATTATTTTTAAAATATTTTGTTCCATATTTTAGAGAAGAAGAGACGTCATCATGTCCGATTCAGCGGCCGTGGCCCAATCTTCGACACAGGTATATTGTTATAAACATTTAAATCTCACTATAGGATATATTTGCTTTGACCGGCATTTGCTTGTCTATAGATTGTACCATTAATATGGGAATTTAATTTGTGTGTGCTTTAAGTGTTTAAGGAAAATGTAATTATTTTTGTTCATTCCTACTTAGTAACTTATTTGTGACATCAATTGAGAGAGAACTTGTAATTTGCACTCTTAAATATTTCTAACCAGTAAGGCCACTACCTACTGTTGATCACTACATAAAAACACAACACAGTTAACTAAATTGTTTCAATTGCTTGCGGTTTTATAGGAATCCTTTCAGAAAGGCTACGAAAAATGATAAGAAAAAAATTATTCTTTGTGTGAAATAGGTGTACTACTAGCTGACCCGTGCGAATATTTCGCAAGTTCGGAGTAGGCCTATACTTATCTGATCTAACACGTTGATTTAATTCAGTTAATTACGTTTATTTATTTACATTGGTTTATAACTAACAGTTTCCCTAGACAATCTTACAATGTAAACAATCTAACAACTGTCATGCTAGTTAAACAGATAGTTAATAGATGTTTCATTAGGAATATACAAAGTATAATATAAAATTTTTTAAATAATTTTTGTTATGAAAACATGAATTTTAAGCAGTTTGTCTATTTTTTGTCAATAGCAGGGAACATAAGCTTTAAAATGATGTTTGAATAATAAATTTGGATGAAGAATTAAGGGAGATAGCTTAGGGAAAAAAAACACCTTTGAGAAGTAAAATATATAAGGATAATTAATTGTAGTAGATATTATTTTATATGTAGCCGATAGCCAATTAGAAAGTCGTTACTACTGTTTAGTAAACGTAATAAACCAAAGCCATTTCATAATTAGGTAGCTTCCTTCCCCCAAAACGGATGGAAAACATGAAGGAAACAAAACCAGCTTTCATTCCAATTTGGTTTCAGGCGTTTTCATCAAGCTTAGACTCTATGTACGTCTCTATTTTACTTATTAGTATAACAATAAATGTAGCCTGTTTTTTCTGAACTCTGTTCGGAATAAGCGCATTTTCGGAATAGCGTGGTTTGAAATAGCGGGAATCTACTGTATATAAAATAAACAAACCGGAAAATAAAACAAAAGTATGTAGATGTAAAAATTACAATTGGGCCTATCTGACAAATTAAATTATGAGCTTTGCCTGAAGAAAGATTTTATATAAAAAAAAAAACTGTACGTTACTACTTTCTACAAAAACTTGAAAAACATTTACCAAAAACTTTGCTTACCTACTCATTAACATAAACCTTAAAAACTAAAAATACCACAAGTAGTAATGGTAATGTATAACTTAAAATATCGAAGGGAAAAAATATATATATACTTACAACAAAGTTGTATGTTCATGTCAATATGGCGGCAACTATTTTATATTAAAGACATTTAACAAGCAAACGTCCAAAGAAGAAGTTATTATCGATACCAATCGTTTATTGTATTAAACTTTAAGTTTTTTCAGCCCAAAATAGCCCTCCCTCAACAAGACCCCTGAGGGGCTGCTTTCTTTGCTTTATGGTTAATCTGGAACGAATATACGAGGTCTGCCTAAAATGTTCGGTGAATGGTATGATAAAAACAAAATGTACATTAGAAATAGCTTTATTGGCCTTCAAAATACTCTCCACCAGACACAACTCACTTCTGACAAAGTTCGTATAGCGCCTCAAAACTGTTGAAGAAATCTTCATGTAGAATTGTTTTCAGAATTGCCGTCACTTGGTCCTAAATCTCTTTGACATCCGTAAACCGTGATCCCTTTCTTTAAGGCCTTGAGACGTGGGAACAAAATAAATCAGCAGGTGCCAGATCTGGAGAATACGGTGGGTGTTGCAAAACTGTCACGCCACGCTGAATCAAAAATTGGCGTACAAGATGTTGGTATGCGATGGTGCATTGTCGTGCAATAACATCCAATTTCTGTTTAGGAAAATTTATGGCCTAACACACCGAATGCGCTGCAACAAATGTTTGAGAACCTCCAAGTAGAATGAGCCATTCACCGTTTTGCCAGCAGGAACTAATTCCTTATGGATCTTTCCTTCTTTGTCAAAAAATGTGGTCGACATGGTTTTCACTCTGAATTTTTCCACGCGGCTTTTTGTTTTTCATGGGGAAAAAATGACCGCCATTCCATTGATTGTCTTTTCGTTTCGGGGTCATTCTGGTAACACCAAGTCTCATCTCCTGTGACAATGGAACCCTACATATCGATGAAATGACCAGTGACCTCAAAACCTCTTGCTTTTTGATCAACTGTTAGGATCAAACTGTTAGGAAAGGGTTTGCCCAATTCTTCATGGACGATGGCCCCCACTGTGTCTTTGCTAAAACCCACTTCTTCTGCTATTAATTGCAGAGTTAATATCCGATCTTTTGTTAACATCGTTCGCACACGTTCAATGTTTTTCGGCATCCTGCTTGTGATGGTCATCCCAAACGCAGTTCGTCTTCCACCGATTCTTTGCCAGCGCGGAAGTGTGCAAACCAATCGTACACACATTTCCTACTCACATCATCCTGCCCGTACACTTGCACTAACATATCATGGGTTTCTGTCGCCGTTTTACCCAATTTGATGCAGAACTTAATGTTGTGACGTTGCTCCATGGCTTTTCGACGCACACTACTCAGAACACTTTGTTTCAATGACTGTGAAAGTACTGCAATAGAAGCCTTGTGCAATTCCCGACAGATGGCAGGTCCAGAAATGTTCATGCCTGCGTACGCATGCACACACGCACTGTTTCAAGCGTTGAATACCGATATATTAGACCATTCACTGAACTTTTTTAGTCATACCTCTTATTATTCCCTCAACCAAACACAACATTACCATTCTTTTTATAGTTTTGTATTTATAAACCATGTTAACATATTTATTTCCAATAGTTTCTCGACCCAAGCATCACCCCAATGTCTACACCGTTCCATCGACACTCTTCAGAATGGCCCTTGATCCAGTTGAAGAAGAGTGGAGGTCCATCAGGAACGTGGCGGTGATGATGGAGGTATTGGAGCAGAATTGGGAAAAGAGGTAAGAATTGAACACTTAGGGTTGAATATCTTCCTCCACATTATTTCTGTTTTCAGCATCCCTTTTCCTCAACTAATACAAAGCCTAACAGGATTGAATAAGTTATCAGCGGTAGAATGTTTCACTGCCTTCTGACACACTATACGGTACTCAATTTGCGTTGAAATAAATTGTTTCAAATTTTGAAAAAATTCAAGAAGATTGCATTTTAACATTAAATTTTGTGTACAAATAGGTATTGTAAGTTCGTTTACATAAAAGTTCTTTGCTTTTTACTTTCTCACTATACTATAGTATAGAGAAAGTATAGTGATCGCAAAAAAATCGATGTTGAGATTTTTGTGGAAATATCCGTTTTGGGACCCCCTGAGTCCAAAAAAGTGGTTTTTACAAAATGTCTGTCTGTATGAATGTCTGTATGTCTGTCTGTATGTCTGTATGTAGACAAAGCTAGAGAGAAAACTATTCGATCGATTTCAACTAAATTTGCACCACACATGTCCAGTATGCCTGTATGGATGCACAAAAAAGGGTTTTGAACAATTTTGAAAAACAACCCCCTTTTTGGCCAAAAAACCCCCAAAAATCAGTTATTATTATTTTATGAAAAAACGGCTCTAACGATTTTGATAAAATTTGGCTAATTTGTAGCCTTTAATGTGCCCTACCATATACAAAAACCCGCATCTTTCTAAAAATTCTCGTTTAGCTAATAATAATAATAATAACTGATTTTTGGGGGTTTTTTGGCCATAAAGGGGGTTGTTTTTCAAAATTTTTCAAAACCTTTTTACGTGCATCTATAAAGACCTAATTGACGTGTTTGGTGCAAATTTGTTCGAAATCGATCGAATAGTTTTCTCTCTAGCTAATAATAATAATATTTATTATTTAATCGCCTACTTTAATAAAAGTATACAAAGCTAGAGAGAAAACTATTCGATCGATTTCAACCAAATTTGCACCAGACATGTCCAGTACGCCTGTATAGATGCACGAAAAAGGGTTTTGAATAATTTTGAAAAACAACCCCCTTTTTAGCCAAAAAACCCCCAAAAAATCAGTTATTATTTTTTTATAAAAAAACGGCTCTAACGATTTTGATAAAATTTGGCTTATTTGTAGCCTTTAATGTGCCCTACCATATACAGAAACCCGCATCTTTCTAAAAATTCTCGTTTAGCTAATAATAATAATAATAACTGATTTTTGGGGTTTTTTTGGCCATAAAGGGGGTTGTTTTTCAAAAATTTTCAAAACCTTTTTACGTGCATCTATAAAGTCCTAATTGACGTGTTTGGTGCAAATTTGTTTGAAATCGATCGAATAGTTTTCTCTCTAGATAATAATAATAATATTTATTAGTTAATCTCCAACTTTAATAAAAAAAACTCTCCTACCCCACCCTACAAGTCACTGTGAATCTGTTTAGTAATTTAAATATGTTAGTGAGAAAGTATGTGCCAGTTCCTGGTACCGTTTATTGCATATAACATATAAACTTGGCTGAGTATTTAATCACAACAACCAAACTTAAAAGCAAAATTTGTTTGCAAGATTTTGCACGCAGTTTACTAGTATTTTGTATTATTGGAAACATAATACTGAAAACATGAAACCAGCTAAATATTACATTTTAATTTCTATAAAAACAATTTTTGTTACGCCTTTGACAAACAAAAATAATAAATTTCAGTAAACAAATATGTTTGAAGTTATGAAAGATGTTTAAACTCAGCCAGTGGAAACGCAGAGTTAAAATATAAAAAAAAGATCATTATATAGTTTTTCTTGCCTGAATCTTTACAAAAACATGGTTGACAAGTAGTGTGATATATTAGGATATACTAGGATTGATATAACATAAAATATAGTAGAAAACTCCTACAAAAATATTTTCAATGTGTTGCCACGGTGACAGGGAAAATAAAATTTCCTTTGTTAAATTTAAAGTTTAGGTTTATACAATACTAGGGGACACCCCTGCGTGCTCCGCACGCCAACCCCGTTGGTACCTTCTATAAACACAATCATGTTATGATTTCTTTATAATAAAGGTGTATGATGAATAATAACCCCAAAGCTAAAATGGTAAATAATGTTAAATGTTCACATCAAATTATTTCTTATCTTTTATAACAGCAGTTATAATAAAGGTTAAAAGAACCATTAAGGCTCAGATCTACACTTTAATAAAACCTAACCTAAAATCTAGAAATACAAATTTTGAAATTAGCTGTAAATGGAAATATTAAAGCAAACAGCTGTTAACTGTTATTTTATTCAATTGGTAGCCATGGTAATAAATGTTATGTGCCGTTATTTAAATAGCGCGCCACTATTTGAAGCAAAAATCCACTCTCGTTAAACTAAAAGTAAATCCCTGCTTAATACACTGAACGCCCACGGCATCTACCGGGTAGCGAACATAACTCCAATCAGCTAACTATTAACATTGCTAAGCGCATGCATAGATAAACGCAAGTAATCCAAGCCTCCGTTCGTCTTTCTCTTTGAAATTAACCTTGAACTTGTAAAGACCTTCAACGTTCGACTTGAAAAATTTCGAAAAACCTCATGGCAAAGTAAACGTTTGTAAAATGCGAAGTGAAACGTAAACTAGTTCTTTAATCAAAAATAGTCGTTTACAAAGTGTGATAAATCAAAAACAGTAACGTCGCGAAAGTTATTCAAATTGTAAAGCGGACGGTCAAGTTTCGTTACTTCACAAAACATGTGAATACGTTTAAACATTTTGACATCTATTACCAGGTAAAGATTTAAACAAATTCTTAATTATATTTCCATCTGAGTTGCTATATTAATTTGTACTGTTGTAAATTTTAACTATAATTATATATCTGCAGTTACAGAGTAATTTTGTTAATCTATAAGTAAATTTAACCTATACAGCCATTTCTTTTAACCATATGATACAGCCTATAAGCCTTCAGCAAATTTCAGTTTAAAATATAGTAGCCTTTTGTGCTATATAAAGGAGAAACATATCAGTAGAGTAATAGTCTCTGTTCAAATTTTTCTGTTATTATTTTATAAAACAATATGTTACCATACATTCAGTTTCTTGCATAATATTACAATTCTGTTTTGCACATGATTTTTACACTTAACCTTTTGGTTCTAAAACTAAAATTATGTTGTATTTTGTTTCATAGTTTACAACTGGTGCAACAATGACCTACAAAAACTGAATAAGCTTAATTTTTGAAAATTTCTGCCTTCAAAAGAACTGTTAGTGTAAAACTCCAACTTAGTGAAATATCAGTGACTATTAATAGATAATTTATATATAATTCAAAATAGCAATTACCTGTGTCTTAAAATCAGTATTAATGAAGGCTATTTTATAACAAGAAAATACAAAAATAATCTGATAAAGGCTGTATGTAAATTTCTTTTAATTAAATAACTTGGATGGAACCGCTAGCAAATTTTTGGAACCACAATCCTCAAGGAATTTCATCTTAAATTCAAAAAACCTTTTTTTTTTAATGAGAGACGTCTGAAAATCATTAAACGCCATTATTTTTATTATTTAATTTGACTTAGTATTAAGGTTGGCCAACAAAACAAATGTTATTAATAAATCCATGGTGCTATGTATTTAATCTTGTAATCTTGTAAAAAGTAATAATTGTAATAAATCTTTTTATTATAAATGGGGAGGGTTTTTCTAATTTTACTTTAGGGGAGGGATCTATTAAATTTAATCAAAATCAATATTGTAAATGTAAACTATTTTTAAATTTTCTTTTCTTTAAGGGCATATCAATTTAAATCTTTTCTTTAAAGGGCATGTGATTTTGCATATCACTTTACAGTTAAATTAAATAAACAAAGTGTTCGTTATATGAATTGTATTTATTGTATTTCCTGTAAATAGCTAACTCAGGTGTTCAATATCAACTTTAAATAAGGTAAGGTTACAGATCTTTGCTGTACTCGGTAAAGTTTTATTTCTTATAGGATTGTATGTACCATCTTAGTCTTAGCCCAGCACGCATTCCAAATTGTTGTCATTATTTCTTTAAAGGTGATACAGTTAATACATGTGTTAATTTATTAGTCTAGGCCTAACCTAAGATTGTTTCCGACTAAATGTACAAATATTGAAATAAAAAAATGTTTTTATCGAAATAAATTATAGCCTATGTTACTCAGGGATAGTGTAGCTTTTTATTAGTAAAACTATTTTTACTTTCTCACTATACTATAGTATAGAGAAAGTATAGTGATCGCAAAAAAAATCGATGTTGAGATTTTTGTGGAAATATCCGTTTTGGGACCACCTGAGTCCAAAAAAGTGTTTTTTACAAAATGTCTGTCTGTATGTATGTCTGTATGTATACAAAGCTAGAGAGAAAACTATTCGATCGATTTCAACCAAATTTGCATCAGACATGTCCATTAGGACTTTATAGATGCACGTAAAAAGGGTTTTGAAAATTTTTGAAAAACAACCCCCTTTTTGGCCAAAAAACTTCAAAAAAATCAGTTATTATTTTTTTGTAAAAAAACGGCTCTAACGATTTTGATAAAATTTATCTTATTTGTAGCCTTTAATGTGCCCTACCATATTAAAAAAACCGCATCTTTCTAAAAATTCTCGTTTAGCTAATAATAATAATAATAATTGATTTTTGGGGGTTTCTTGGCGAAATGGCGAAAACTATCCGATCGATTTCAAACAAATTTGCACCAGACATGTCAAGTAGGATTATATAGATGCACGAAAAACGGTTTTGAACATTTTTGAAAAACAACCCCCTTTTTTTGCAAAAACCCCCAAAAATCAGTTATAATTTTTTTATAAAAAAAACGCTCTAACGATTTTGATAAAATTTGGCTTATTTGTAGCCTTTAATGTACCCTACCATATGCAAAAAAACCGCATCTGTCTAAAAATTCTCGTTTAGCTAAAAATAATAATAATAACTGATTTTTGGGGGTTTTTTGGCAAAATGGCGAAAACTATTCGATCGATTTCAAACAAATTTGCACCAGACATTTCAAGTAGGCCTGTTGAGATGCACGAAAAATGGTTTTGAAAATTTTTGAAAAACAACCCCCTTTTTGGCCAAAAAACCTCCAAAAAATCAGTTATTATTTTTTTATAAAAAAAACGGCTCTAACGATTTTGATCAAATTTTGCTTATTTGTAGCTTTTAATGTGCCCTACCATATGCAAAAAACCGCATCTTTCTAAAAATTCTCGTTTATCTAATAATAATAATAATAACTGATTTTTGGAGGTTTTATGGCCATAAAGGGGGTTGTTTTTCAAAATTTTTCAAAACAATTTTTCGTGCATCTATAAAGACCTAATTGACGTATTTGGTGCAAATTTGTCCGAAATCGATGGAATAGTTTTCTCTCTAGATAATAATAATAATATTTATTAGTTAATCTCCAACTTTAATAAAAAATCACCTCTCCTACCCCACCCTACAAGTCTCAGTGAATCTGTTTAATAATTTAAATATGTTTGTGAGAAAGTATGTGCCAGTTCCTGGTACCGTTTATTTCAATCGGTTCAGTACTTTCAGAGATTACATACAAACAAACAAACGAACTTTACCTCTTTGTAATATTAGAATAGATTAGCTGATCCGTGCGAATATTTCACAAGTTTGGAGTACTTACCTGATTTAATACGTTGATTTAGTTCAGTTAATTACGTTTATTTATTTAGATTAGTTTATAAATAACAGTTTATAACACTTGCATATAGAATGTAAAGAATCAAGAAGTTTTTAAATAAATTTTTGTAACTAAAACATGAATTTTAAGCTGTTTGCCTATTTTTCGTCAGTAGCGGGGAACATAAGCTTTAAAATGATGCTTGAATAATTAATTTTGATGAAGAATTAAGGGAGATATCACTTAACGACAAAAAAACCACCTTTGAGAAATAATATATAAGGATTTAAAAAAATTGCCAACCTAAATTTTTCAAACAATATTTGGGTTGTATTCACACATGATGAAGAATTACGGCTAAACATGTACCGCCATGAGTAAAAAAGAAACACCATTTGAGTAGTTATTATGACGTATTAACATTTGTTTACTTATACGTTAAAGGAAATAATGTATAAATTAATAATGTAATAAATAAATAAAATACCTATAAATAGCATCCTAGGTATATATTTGGTAAACCCAAGTAAATTATAGTTTTCAACACATTCTGTTTCTGTTCTATACAGGCAAAATCCGGTCTAAGTACAGATCGGCTTCATTCTTTAGGCCAGGCATTTTTGTGGGAAGGTAAGTTAAAAAATCACCAAACACCTCATAGTTAACAATTATTATTACACAAACATTGAAACCAAAGTCAATATTGCAATCAGCTGTAACTTTATGCTAAAATTTTTTACACAACATAACAAGATACTCCTAATTTCTCGCTAAACTAAACTTTGCTTGTATATAACATTTATCAGCATTAAACAATATTTTTGTGTAAATAAGAACAAAATCTAATATGATACAGATAATCTAAAAAACACTACTTACATAAGTATCCTAATTTGGTTTATTTTAGATACACATTTTGTTTTGTATATTATTATAAACTAGGTGAAACCCCTGCGTGCTCCGCACGCCAACCCCGTTGGAACCTTCTATACACATAATCATGTTATCTTTTCTTTATAATAAATGTGTAGGATTAATAACCCCAAAGCTAATATGGTAAATAATTGTTAAATGTTCAAATCAAATTATTTTGTATATTTTATTACAGCAGTTATAATAAAGGTTAAAAGAACCAGTAAGGCTCAGGTCTACACTGTAATAAATAAATAAAGTAATTCTCTAGATAAATAAAACGTTTATGGATTTGTTTGAATATAATTCATCCATGTATCTTTGAACAACTAAAAATGGCACTCTTTTACAAATATATTTTGTAACTAATTATTATTGAGATCATGTACAACTAACATTTAGGAGCAGGACGTTTGGCAAACATTTTTCAAAATAAGTGTTTACTCAGTCAACTTGGAGGAAAAACTATATAATAATATATTTTCCTTTCAATAATTACATCACACTTCTGAATAACATTCTTCGTCCTGCTGTTTTGCACTTTAAGGCTATAATGAAGACGGGACCTACTGTTTTACGTGGAATCCGAACCACAGCCAATGATGTCTGTTAAGAAACCATTTAGAAAATTATTCGGGGTCAATGGGAATTGAACCCGGAACTTTTCCATTGATGGTTGCATTAGAATAACATTCTTTAGCACATCCTTGTAAAGTAAAAATTTTGCGTTCCATATACACAGAACGATACGACACGGAATAGACAATTCCCGCCTCACACGATAGGAATTATTTCGAACTCGTTAAAATGAAGCATCATTTATTATAACATTCATAATTCAATAATTACAAAGCAAACTCATAAAAAACGCATATGGTACGCATGAAACACAAACCTAGAATAGCGGCCGTTACACAATTCCAGTTCAAGCTTGCCAAATCACAACGTAACTGAAAACACGCCCCCAACGAACATATTAGTAAAACTTTTAAATGAAACAAGCATTTTATTAATTCAAATTTTACATATTAAAACGTCATATTTTTGTGTTGCTAAGCAATTAATCGAAATACTGTAGAAGTTTTTCTTGAGTGTAGAATGCCAATGATACTCCACGCCTTAGATCAATCTGTACACTTTTTTAAAAGTTCCTTGCGGAAGAAAAAAATACATCTTAACTAATGATGAATTCAGTATCCCAATAACAATGTGTTAACAGTGATGATCACAAATTTTGCTGCAGCTGTAAAAATTATTTATTTGCCACCACTGCTGCTGCAAATTTTTGCATCTGTCTGTAGGAGCCTTAAAACTATTAGCGTTAATTATAAAACTATCTGTAGAATGCTCTATTGAAATAAAGTTGTTGTTTTTTTAGTAGAATCCTGATTGGGAAGTTATTTTCACTAAGTAAATGTTTTGAAGTAGATTTTAATTTGTTTAGAGGTTACTTTGTTTTAAGTTTCAACTCATGTTTATTCTTGCAAATTTTCCGGTATGTAATTTAACATCCTTTCTTCCCCAGCACTGTACTTAGTTTGACAACTTTCTCTACTTTGAGAATGTTAGTACTGACCGGAGTTAATACTTTGAAATAGAATTTGTTTATGGCGAGAGTGTTAAAAATGCTGTGTCTGTTTCTTTCCTAAGTTTTGTTGTATATTTAAACATTTATTATTTTGTTTTGTTTATTGCAGTCCAGCAGCTGGGGGTATTATACATACCCACTTCCGGTGCCCACAGTTAGAGAGTACGAGGGTCCCCAAGTAAGTGTATTTTTATAATAATAGAAATAACAAACAAGAATTATTGTACTTTTTAAAAGGTCGTTTAAACACAGTATTACTTAACCTAAATCATGTTGCCGAAAAAAAATCAGAGTAATTTGATAATTAGATGCACCTATTATTTTACTCTGGAATCAACAACAATATTGTAACTTATTTTCTCTTATAACCATGTGAATATAAATGACATGACCCACGAAAACATAGGCAAAGAAACTTTACATTAAATAGAGTAAAGAGTTCCTTAGTTACAAAATAAAACAATATATTTGTTTTGTTTATTCCAGTTCAGTTGGGGTAACATACTCCCGCGGCCCTGCATCAGTACTCTCCAGCACCAGGGTCCCCAGGTAAGAGTATTTTGTATTTATAAAATAAAAGAGAATTTTAGAGTACTTACTGCACTAAGTCTAATTCTTAATATTTTATCATACCATTTGGTTTACTTGTACTCTCCTGTCTTCATTACTTTAACTGGTATAACGTTTATGAAAAATACATTAAAAAAATGTAAATTGTGTGCTTAAGACCACACGGGAGAAGTGTAAACTTTTTTTAACACAACTTATGAAATAAGGAAGCACAATGTCCATTTCAGAGGTCTTACCAATTAAACAATACATTGTCTTAAAATTAACGGGTTAAGCCTATGACGTAGGACAATCTGTTACACATATACCCAACTCAAATATACTGAACTAGCAATGCGTTCGTGATCTAACCAGCTAAGGCGATTGTGATGGACTTTTCTGGTTGGAATCTCGGCAAGACCAAATCTTTTTTCAAACTAGCGGAATAGAGCATTTCAGAAAATGCGTGACGGAATAGAGCGTTTCACAATAACGTTTCAGAAAATGTGTGATGATTCGATTCACCCGCCAGCAAACAAGCGTTTCAAAAAATGTGTGAGGGTAAAATCCAATTCACCCGCCAGCAAATATATAGCGCCAAGGTCAATAAAAATAATGTTATTTTCTTTTTGTATGAGAAATCTTTATATTTATGCTAGTTGCATTCACATGTTTAGTGCCAAATATGTTTCCCAATTCTTTTATCAAACTCTTTTTGTTATGCAATAACTCTGATCCAGTCAGACAAGTTTCAGGCCCCAAATGAAGCAACATTTGTTTCTGAAAATACGTGTATAAGTTATGATAATCTTGTTTCCCCCCCCCCCCCCCCGCAATCGCGATGTCGCAGCAACGGTAAAGCAAGAAACTGCATTAAGCCAAGCCGCTTCATTCTGGTTGCGGTTTGGAGTCTCTTTTTTCAAAGCAATTTATGTTATTTAACCCTTCAACGTGTCTTGCCGTACGTTTCTTTTCCTTCGGCGCGTTTTGACGTATATCATATGCTCAGGAACATTCCATCAGATGCTTCCTAGCAGCTAAACTTGAAACTATCTCGAAGCAATCGATATTACAGCATAATTGTAAATATTGTAGCTTAATTGGCTGGTTGAAAAAAAAAACATACGATACTTCTGTTGAATTTCTTGACAAAATTAGTTCACCAGTGCAACAGCGGTTTTACCACACGAGTTTGTGACATTGTGTCTACTACGTCTTTGTTTACATTTGATCACTTATATAGTGTGTTTTATGTTAGTTTATTGAATACGTTCGGAAATCGTGTTTTGAATATTTTATATTGGTTTTATTAGTGTTTTCTTAGGTATGTGTTTTGTGATAAGACTACCACACTAAAACTAACTTTTGACTGGTATGTAAATATGTTATCACAAACAAACTCATGTGTTATTAATATTACCAAAAACAATGTAATCTGATGCTTAATTTAGCAAAAGAATCATTAAAATATTTCAAAAAATAAGTTAGTTACTAACGTTTTTATACAAACATGTTTCATAACTCCTGAAAGCTTAAAAAAAAGTCTTGCAGCAGGGGGAGTTTCTCTCATAAAAAGTCACACGTTGAAAGGCTAATAAAGAAAACATTATTTAAATGAAAATAAAGTTCTAAAATTCTTTGAAAAGAACTCTTGGCATGTGAATCAAACTCGTACATTTCCCATTTTTGCTTAGTTAATGTCTGATAATAACTTCTATAACTATGCCAAATTTTATATCTCTGTCAAAAACTAAACTCTAAGAAAAAAGAATGTACTCCAAGTAAGTGTAAAAAAAGTCTTCTAAAATTTTTTACAGAAAATTATTCAATATATACTGGGAGCCAATCTAATTGTTGAATTTTTACTAAAAAAAAGAAAAAAATATAGGGTACAAACAACGTAATCAACTGAATCTTGTTGTTTTGGTTCTGATACATAATAAGTAGATTGTGTTAAAACTTGATTAGTTTGATTTTTAAAGATAGACTTTTACAGTCGCAAACACTATTTTTACGTCCTTGGTCCTTGGAGATTGACCACATTACTGATATCTGTATGTTGAACACATCTAGAGTTTCTGACACTGTAAAGCTGTCCATCGAGGTTTAACAAATATCAAGTGAAGCGACAAGACCTAGGCCTGTGTTATACAGTAATCCCTCAACATTCGCGGGCTTTGTATTCAATTCAGCTCAAATACTAAACCTTTCAAGGACTTTTTTTACCGCGTAAAAGCGAAATCGTGTAAAACGGGACCACGTATAACAAGGACTGCCTGTATCTTATGTAAATTAATTATAGGTAGTATATGTTTTTTAATTTTCTATATGTCACGTTGGTTTTCACTATTCGCTGCAATTTTTCGGAACCTATCCCCCGCGAATAGCGAGGGATTGCTGTACAGTTCTGGGAGTGGACCGTTTATGCCTTTGTCAGACAGCCTGTTGATATAGATTAGTGTGAAACTAAAATTAATTTTGTTTGTTTCAGCTGCCTACAAAATGCCACCAAATTATTCTTGCTCTTCGAGTCTCGTAGATTTCAAAAAACCAATTGGCTTATTTTTTTTATATTTTTTTTCTAAATTATGGGATACAAAGAAGCCGTGTCCGTCCTACAAAAGGGCACGTGTATCCTGGGCCATTGGACGCCCCTGCCAGTGGGCAAAATGGCTTTGGAAATTGGATATGCTGAAGAACATCAAGCTAAAGGTCTGAAGAAAGAAAATTGTTTTTAAAAAACTGGGACCCAAGAAAATGTATGGTACTTCGCTCAAATATATTAAACGTTCAATAATATGTAATGTGGTTGCTTATTTCTTTAGCAAATTAAGAACTAAATTCTAAACTCAAATCGTAGCCTATGATCTAAGAGAAATGTAACTTAAATTAAATTAGGAAATTAATACAATAAGGTGTTTGCTATATTTAAATGAATGTATTTACAATTAATTGTCCTACATATTCACATGTAGGTCCATTAATTCTAGAATAAAATTAAGGAACATATTAGTAGCTGGAAGTATGGTAAATCAAATTCCAATTTTCAAGAATGTCTAGAAATAAATAGATCTGTTTAAAAAAACATACTTATAACTTAAAAGACAAAATTTGTCTCAATTAATCCCCTTTGTTAACACATTACGTAACCACACCCTGCCCTTGCTTTGTTTACCTAGGCCACATTCCATTTGCACATCCCGGTTAGTTGCATTGTCACTCCCATCCCTTCTACTTTTGTTTGAAAGTTTTAAGATAATTAATTGCTGAAGCTGTATTTCAGTTATTAGTAGCCTGATGATGCCTAACGCTGAAACATATGTTGCTCAGTGAAATGAATTATAATTGTGAAATTTCATCATTTGGTTATTTCGATCCCTATTATGGAGTTTCACCAAGTACTGACTGTTTTTACCATAAATTGTATTTTGTGTTTGTAAATAATTTCTGTTCGTATTCAATTTAATATTAATTGTTTAATTTATAAGCTACCCCTCCCCTCATTTATAGTAAATTACTATTTGATTTAACTAGCCTATATTGTGTTTGTAAATAATTTAAAATAAATTGTTTAATTTATAAGCTACCTCCCACATTGATAGTAAATTACTATTTCATTGAACTATTTTGTGTATGTAAATAATGTTTGTACTACTTATTCATTTTAATATTAATTGCTTAATTTAGATCAATAAGATCGACTGCAGCTCATTCTAGTCGGCAACAAAGATCACCATTTTAACACTTTCCGTGCCGTTTTACGGTCCTATTAGCAATGACTAGCAAGTTGGCGCCCTCGGATCGAGCTTGCGGCTATAAGGCCCCGTTCTGCTTATTGACGTCATCAAAATTGACGGTGTCGCACTCGTCGAGTATGGTATGGTTTGGAACTACTAGATGGACACAGTGCAACCTTCCGCTAGAAAATAGTAACCTTCGTTTCAGTTGCAGCGTAGTGGGAGATTACCCCTCCTACTCCGGCCCGTCTCTCTGCCTGTCTATAAGCTTAACTCTTCAATTCCTTGTACTTTTCTGCTTGGTACAGTTTTGTGTCTTTGGTCGGGACCCATGTCCGGCTCGCAGAGCTTGGCTTGCAACATCCTGTCTTTGAATTCTCATTAATATTTCGTATAATGAACAGTTTAGGAACAGCTATAGAATTTTTTCAAAGCACAATAAAATAAATAAAATACTTATACCTATTTGTGGTTTTATGTGTTTTCTTTTGAACTACAAAATGTGCGCAACAAAAATTTCTTTTTAATTAAATATAATGAAAAATCTAAACTTTTTGATCAAGAATTGCGACTTTGAAGAAATCATCAATTTATTTGTATTTGGCTTTTACTATTAGTTCCTATTGCCCATTTAGTGGACGTTGTATTGAAAATGATCTCGTCTATTATCTCAGTTTTTAACCTTTTAAGAACTCATTTATCTTCAAGATTTACGTATATCTGCTAAAATGCGATGTTTATAGTTACCTGCATCTATTTTACAAAAATGCATACAACTAAACTTAAAATAACTTAAATAAAAAAACATTTTTGAATATTTATTTTAAATTAAAATTTGTATAGCTTTTTTGTAAATAGCTGCAAAACCGGCGATCTCGGCCTTCAGCCGACTGGAGAGTTGAAAGGGTTACGATTATTTTTTGGCTGATCAGTTACTTCAACTATTGAAATTCAAAAGAAGCTTATTAATAGGTTAAAAAAATGCTTAACGATAATTTATAAACAAACTATTTATTATAATATGCATAGATTGACATTCAATTTATAAGTTACAACATTTTATTTATTTTTTAAAAATTCAATACTGTATAATATTATAACTGAACACATCGGTTATTACATAAAAAGGCCTATATATTGTATCTTAATTTGAAAATGTATTCGTTTTAATTTAAGTATACAAAACAATTTGCAGTTTTTAAATGTATTACAAAATATACAGGCTACATAAATGAACAAAACATAACTAACCAAGAATAAACAATAAATATAAAGAATTTATAGCATTAAATTAATGTGGTTAATGTATTAATTTTTGCAACAAAGTAGGTTCATTCAATATCATAGCAACAAAAGGCACTGACATCAAAGACAAATTTCAATACCAAGAATTATTTAAAAAAATGTTTTTAAGAAATGTATATAAATAATACTGTAGAAGAAAATTATAATACAAATACTGAAATATATGCAGCAATTTTCATGCATAAACTGCATTTATTCAACATTTTGCACCTAAGCATTACATTTATAACGACGAGAAGTGTCTAAGGATTGTAAAGTTCACCTTTTACAGCAAATCCTGCTCTATTAAGCTATTCGGGGTCCCTTGTGTCAACTCCTTTTTTGAGGATTTTTTATTCTTTTGTGCTTCTAAAATGTAGTTCGGTTCTCTGAGATGCATGTTTCTTCTTCTTCTTGGGTCAATTATCTCTGGAAGTAAACAATTGAAGTAAAACTGCTCTAGTTTGCCTACCATGCTGGATTTCCAAAAACTGTCGTCTCGAACAACTCTCTCGATTTTTACTCCAAGAGGTGTCCACAATACAAAGAAACAATACTGTCTTTTGGTTATCTGTAGTTGTCCCTGTACCTGGTAAAAGAATGACTGTTTTTTGTTGACACACAATGAATTTGTTGACTTATTGAAGTGCCAAAATGACCCAACTACTCCTTTCTTTAGTTTAATTACTTCTTCAGGAGTCAACTCTTTTCCTGATAGAGGACATTTGATTTCTAGCAACGAATCCTCACCAACAAGGCCATCTGGAGAAGCTGCTAGCCAAGGTCGTTGGCTATCAAGAAAAAGGCCGCATTTTCTTACCGTAAGTCCAGTCACGGTCTCAAAGCTTTTGATGGCATCTTCTTCATGAGCTTGTCCGTACCTTGTAGCAACACAGTCAACTTTAGAGTAAAGTAGTTGGGTTACCACAGGACCACAACTGGAGCTGGCTTGTCTCTTACATACTAACCCAAAGCTAGAAGCAGTGAGTCTCAGTCTTCTTTCCTCCAACCACACTTTACTACTACTTTGATTGAGTGTCAACTGCTCTAGTTCTAGTATTTCAAAGTCAGTTTTCTGTAGCATTTTCATATGGTCTTGAATTTTGTTTGAAACATTTCTGGATCTATGTCAGGCTATTGCGCGAGTGGCCCATAGTCTTTGTCTGGTCGTGCCCAGGAAAACGGAAGCGATCGTCTGAATGTGGGTATTTTCCTCCTTCTTTTCAGCTTGTTCACAGATTTCCTCTTAGCTCTGCCTTCATAAAGTTTAGCGTAGGTTCCTGGGCTAGACTTTGTGACGGATTTATGCAGCTTGTAGAAAGGGCGTTGACTGTTGAACTGAACCACTGCTGCAGCACATCGTGTTTTGTATGAATTACGTTGAACTTGATTGAGTCTCTTGCCGTCTGTGTACATTGCTATCACTGAATTGTATTGTTCAACAACATTGCTATCTACGTCTTGGATCAAGTGATAACTGTAGTCAGCCAAGCTGTTCACAGTACTCATTATTTGTTGATATATGCCGCAGCGTTTCATATCGTCCACCAAGTTAACTTCTCCTTCCTTAGGAGTACCTTTGCAAAAGTACCCAATTTCCTTACAATGTCCATGTTCTATAAAAACATGACTCGGTCCACTTATGATGTCTAATCTCAGTTTGGCGGCTTTTTCTTTAATTGAACCATCTTCAGCTTTCCTGTAATTTATAGCCTTCTTGACAGCCACACGACATCTCAATAATCTACTATCCAAGGTCCGTCTCATTTGCAAGTACTCCTGTTTGACCGCTGGATCTCCCTTGAAGCTTGTTGATACAATCTCTTTTAGCTTTGTAATTTCGAGTAAAGCTGTAATTGTTGTTGTAATTTAGTAGTAAGTGATCACGAAATTCTACTTTTTCAATGGTGAGGGTGTCGTATGGCCTGTATTCTAGGATTTTGGTGTAGACGCTGCTATCACCATCTGCTATAATCTTGTTGTAACGATCATTGTGCATTTCATCGATCAACATGAAGCCTTAAACGATAGCCATTGATTCCATACTCGATGAGCTCCCACTCCAGTTCTTGAAGCAAGTGTGCTTAGGTACGGTATTGTTGTTTCCAACCTGATTTTGTTTGTTGGCTGCCCTCGCACATATGACGCAGTATTTGTTCTGCAGAAGTACAGAACCTTCCTGGTGTTGTACTCCACAATGGCCACCTGTAATGAAAACCAACAAAGTAACTAATGGCTTATCAAGTTTTTCTTGTATATAGTTTTAAAATGTAAAAGAACATAATTTTGGTCTAAAAAAATTATGTACTTTTCAACTTATGACCCATGTGAATTTCTTTCATTTTTATAAATGTTCACATTTTACTAGAAAAAGTCTTAATAAATTGTCTGAAAGGGTATAACACCCTCAGTCCCTCTCTTGTGGAAGGAACAATCCTAAATTACTTAGGGGAAACACAGTAGAGTTACCGTTCAAGCCACAAGATTTATAGAAATAGAGACAAAAACTTATGTGGGACAGAGAATTAAAGCCGGCTGGGCTGGTGAGGCAGCGTGTATCACCAACCAGGAGAGGGGGAAAGGAGCGAGTCAACTATGTTCGTGCACAAAACCTTCAATGCACTTGTCATACTCTAAAGTCTTACTTTTGTTATAGCTGTATTTGTACTGCCTTGATGTTCCCTTAAAAACGAGCACTCACATGAAATAATTCTGACATATATGGATGTCAACACTCAATTAAAGAAAAAGCATAGAGACATACCATCTTTACGCAATAAAAACATGAAACATAATATCACTGTTTGTACAATTACAATACAAATAAACAACTATTACCATTGACTATATACTATTACTAAGTACTTTATAACTTATTAATTACTACTACTTTCTTGTAGTGTATAGTCAATGTTATTACTCAAGAGATGTTGCATAACACGGGGCCGCCCACGAGCTGTTAGATGGTGGAGGATCGAGGGTGTGTTGCCTGAGTGCGCCGCGATGTGCAGTGCGTACTGCAGTGGCTTGCAGTTCAGTAACATTCGTAGTCTCTCTGTCGCATATCGCCTTTGCAACTAATTTGCCAATAATAAGACTAGTCGAATATATAGTTACAGATTAGTCGAATACTACAGAATTGTTATGGACAAAGAAAAAAGTAAAACCCACATAAACTGTGGCCGATTTATTAGTTGAAGTGTACGAATACGGTTTAATTTTAAATCACAAACAAATTGGTTGCAGCTTGCGGACCCCTGAGACCGCGGCCTAGTGGTAATTCAGCCACTGACAGTGAGTAGATTAAAATAATTACTTTCGTCTTATTAAATTTATTGCATAACTCCTTATAAGTAATGCTTTAGTAATTAATCCCCCCCCCCCCTCCAACGTATATCCTCAAAACTTTAATTCAGAACTAGTTGGGTTTCTAAAACCGAACAAACATTAAAAACTTTAATTTTCCCCGTGTTTTTATACCATGTGATAACCCCAAATTATTACAGTATAGGATAGAACTAAAGGCATTATAATAATTCCCAGATAGAGAATTGAAGTTACATCAATACGATTGTTTCGACCAGCTGCCATCGGCCACCACGGTCAGCAAAGGCACGCCATCCGTGCCCACGCTGATGCGCTCTCGTACGATTGCTGCTTCTTCTAGAGCTGTGAGGTTCATTTCTTCCATTGCTGAGTCTTCCCATCCTTTTGAAACTATTCCTTCATACTTTTTAAATGTTGAGTATCCCATACAACGGATATTCAAAGCCCCTAATATCTTAGTCAAGTTCGTGTACCCCCCCCCCCTCCTGTGCTGATGGACCCAGCAACTGCAGCCGCATTTATGTCCATGGATGTGTCGTATTTAAGATCAGTCCACACAACTTTAGAGTATCTGCACATGTCAGACACAAACATGAATCCGGAGCTCAAGCCTCGAACAATTTCACTTTTTACACTCAAATTGTTAATCGTGCAGCTGAATTGTGGAGCATGACTGCTAGGTGACTTCATTTGTTCAAGGAAAAATGAAATATCGATGATTCTTCTGCCTTCGAAACAGTCGAGTTGGATATGTTCATCAGATGACGGCGCCGCCTCCACAATCAGCTCATTGACCTCTTTTTGTTATATTGTCTTTGTTTCCCTCAGTGTCCATCACCATTTTGTCGTTTACACTCACAGCCTTGGGTGTTAGTTTTATGCCATTGAACTCCTTTAAAATTTTCCATTCTTGAAGACGTTCACCTAAGCGATTTTTCCGCAATTTTTTTTCCGCCGGCTCTTACTTCCCATTTTGAGCAACTAAAAGTCCTATAGTCCTGACCAAAGTCTAAATCATAAACCAAACTCCTACACTCCTAATCTAAACCTAAATCAGAAACCAAAGTTATGCAAAGTCATCCAATATACCTATTTTTTAAAAATAACCCAAAAGCACAAACTACACACATACGCAAAACAGTCACTCACTCACATAAAACGCTAGAATAATAATAATATAAAATAAAAATAAAATCTATCACAAAAATAACAACAGCATCAACTCAACTCACTGGCAAGTAACAGACAGAACTGAGATAGAAGAGACAAAAATAGTCTAGAATATATTTGGCGTAATTTTCCTACTAGAACGTGGAGGGAAGGGGTTTCGCTGTTCGTGTCACCTGACTCGGCTCAGCTGATATTTTGTGGGAAACTCAGGTAATTCGACGAGAGCAAGGAAATGCTGTCTGTTGTAACACTTACGTCCATGTCACAGAGAAAATAATAAAGTAAGAAATGAGTCAGCTGTTTCCTATAGTGACTAAAGGAACAGAGATTTGGTCTAAATGAATAATGACGCAATACAAAATAATATTAATCATTTTAATTTTCATATAATTACATTTCTTAATGACGCAAAGTAATTACAGTGGAATCATTCTTTCTTTAATAAACAAATAATACAACATAAAAGCAGACTGTAAAAGTAGGTAATGTAAAAGCAGACTTAAAAAAAAAAAACATATTAATATATGATCGTGTGTAAAATGTGAGAATTATATAAAAACTTTATTTCAATGAGTAGTGCGTTATAAACGAATAATAAGCGGCAGTCGAAATTATAAACAGTTCAATAAATAGAAAATAGTAACGGGCATAACACAATTCAATGTACTGAGATCTTGATATGATGGTGTAAGCAGTGATCATGGATGCAATGAAAAGAGAGAGAGGGAAACAACTTGCGTACGTGCCGGGAGACAGGTTCCTAGCGAGT
>JAGFPH010000401.1:2419-17520 GCA_018207615.1 Philaenus spumarius | reverse complement strand
AAATTTACCTTGAATCATGAAATCTCGAATTATTCTATGAAACTTTGTACCATTATAATATCCTCTGCGACAAAGTTCAGCAAAGTTTCGACAAGTTGTAGGTGCATGTTTCCAATAAAGTTCTATGACTATTTCTCCCATCCTAAAAAATATAATTAATGTATATTTAAATTACCAAACTGTATCTCACACAGTAAATAATAATTTACAAGACAAACTGCAATGGTAACAAATACAATATATTTATATTATACCTACTTATTTTAATGTAGAATTACATGGTATGGCTTCCTCAAATATGGTGTCATCTTCATCATTATTCTCTTAAACAATATTATAAATCAACTTAAAATTTATCAGCGGTATTTTCAGTTTAGGAAACAACTCAACTACAAATAACAAAAAGGTACAATATGTATGTTGATCCTGGTGAAACCAAAGGATTCCATGCTTTTCCAAGAAATCGTGAATTAGCTATGAAGATTTGACAAGTGTATCATCATAACGCAACTGCCACTTTAGTGATTCCCACAGATTGATCTCTTTTGACAAAATGCACCTTGAAGAAAATGTAGAACTTTCTGATGGTAGGTCTAGTTTAAGAAATTTGTCAACATTCCTTTCACTTTACTCCTTACCTACCTTAGTTTCTTCAGGCTTGGCAATAATGGTAACTTCCACTGTCACGGCTAAATCTTAGTTTCTGGGTCTTAAAAAAGTTAGAATCACCTTTATGTTAATACTGTTCAAAATTGTGTTTATAGAACCATCACTAATCTCAACATCATAATATATGCATTTTCTCCGACAGTGTGCCATTTTTTTCCATGATCAAAATATGTAGGCCTACATTGTTAAATGACAGTTAATTGCAAATTATTCAATGTGTCCATGCTTAGGCCTATATTATAGAATAATTACTCTCTGATGACTTATTCCTTTATTTTGTCAGGTTACAATGAAGATCTACTCTTGGTTAGTTATGAACTTATTTTAGCAGAACCTTCTCTTCATAAAAGCATGTGAGGCTCAAAACCAGATCTCTGATTATAGACCATCTCGAGAATAACCTAAGCATAACTAACTTTAACATTTATACCGATATAAAAAACTGGTCAAGGAAAGGCATTGTTAAATTCCATTAAATTTTTACTTGAACTCACAAACTTAAGTTCCAATTTCACTCTTTAACCCTGAAAGAGGCAGTACTATTTCCCTAGAACGGCAGACCATTTTTTTCAAAATATTCACCAAATATACGCCCTACCTAAGCTAGTAATTATATCCCAAATCCAAAAGTGTTCAATAGCTTTTTTGTAGGACAAGGTCCAAAAATGGATATATTATGCAACTAAAAATTTGAATGATGTAGCCTAAAGTTGTTAGCTCAGGAAGTACAAAATGTTCAATAAAGGAAAAAGACATCCAATTTTAGGCCTATTTAAAAAGTAGTTTACCTACCGGTAATCATTTTTTAAATAAACAAAAGTTTTGTAATTTAGGCTGGCGCAAGTTTACTATTCGACCCTAGGCTAATCTATGGCAACAGAAATGCAAGAATAAAAAAAACCTAAAAGGTTCTAACTTATAGTATTTAGTCACAGTATGTTTACCTCTATTCAACATTTAACAGTAGGATGTAAAACAACGTCGTTGACTGCAAAAATATTAGGCTAGGGTCGAATAGTAAACTTGCGCCAGCCTAAATTACACCAAAAATTGCCTAAAGTTCTATCTTTATTCACAGTATGTTTACCTGTATTCAACATTTAATAGTAGAATGTAAAACAAGGTCATCGTCATCTACAAAAATATCAGCCCCAGAGTAGTAGGCTATATTAAATTTACGCCCAATTTTTTTTTCAATTTTCAGAAAACACTGGTTTTTTTGTTCCTAGGGACTACAAGACCGCTAATAAAATAGGCCTACCGGTATTTTGAAAATTTTTTCAAGAATATACGGGATGAATCAGACCTCCCGTGCGCAAAATAAGTTTCTGAGGCGCCATTTTTTTGAAAGGGTTAGAGATAAAGTCAAACTGGCGTAACTTTACTATTCGACTCTAGCCTAATATTTTTGCAGACGACGTTGTTTTACATTCTACTGTTAAATGTTAAATACAGGTAAACATACTGTGACTAAATAGGTTAGGTTAGAACCTTTTAGGTATTTTTTTAATTATTATTTTTGCATTTCTGTTAGCTCTAGGTTAGCCTAGAGTTGCGCCAGTCAAACTTTAAATACAAAAAATGTTTGTTTTTTTAAGACCTTTTCAATAATGTGCTACACGACTTGCGTTACTAGGAACAGGTAATTTATTCTGCACTTGGAGATTTATGACAGAGAGAGAATGCATAACAACATGCTGTGTCCAGTTCCTCGTGGATTCCTTATCTGGAGTTTTGAGTTTTTTGATTCAATCTCAAATACATTGTGAAGGGTGGTCCGATTCACCCTGTATAATATGCTTTAGGCCTACCCAAAAATGAAATTTTATTATAACAAATTGTAGAGAATAAATCATAGAATTGAACTATAATTAACTTGAAAATTTTATGAAAAAAGAAAGTTTAGTTTTAAATATTTGTATAAGAAACTGCAAATAATTTATAAATTAAAATTAACAGAATACCGGTACTTACGATGATTCCAAGACAGCGTGTTTTGGTTGCCATAACTTATCTGGGATGCCAGACGTATTTGTTGTCATTGTGCTAAAACTATCTGTATATTATAGAATATGATTGAGATGTTACCGAACAATCAGCAAAAAGAGAGCATGTACTATTTAAGACTATCTGGACAATACAACAAATATAATTTTTATAGGTTAACTGTTGTTTATTCACACATAACAAGTGCACAGGTAAAAGTCTACTTTAAACTTTATTCTTAATATGAAACTACAGCACGGCTGCACGGGAGCTAAACTGAGACTGACTTCTCTTTTCTGCTTTTATTACAGTTCACATGGTTCACAGTATTATCTCTGGTTCACAGCGACTGTTTGTTATAGTATGATTTCTTCTTCTTGTAGTTAACTTCTTTATTAAAACATCAGGAATTTAAATAATGATCATAAAATTACTTTGTGAAATTTTCTCCCTTTTTGCATTTTTAGGTAGTTTTAAACATAAATAATTCTCCGCAGAAAACAATAGAAAAATTTGTTTTTATATATTATTGACAATAATTCAACTCTCTGAACACTTCATTATCCAAGTTGCTGTCATTATCTATATATATAAAATTCAATGTATGTCTGTACGTTTGTCTGTATGTTTGTCCTTTATGCGTTACCAAACCGTTCATCCGATTGCTTTGAAATTTTGCATAGTAACACAGGTTAACCCTGGGAAGGTTTTAGGCCATTTACCAAAGTCCTAGGACATTAGGGCTACGCCCCAGTGGCCCTCAAAGTTTCAATGTTAATCTTATGGAAGGTCAATCTTAAGGAAGAAGAAGAAATATTTCTTTTGATTTTATCAGAAACAGCTGTTTGTATGAAAAGCTTAAAACAGCTGATTTTGATCAACAGCTGATTTTGATCAACAACTGATTTGGATCAAAAACTGAATATAATTTTAGGTTAGGTAAATCAAGCAATGAGCAGAATCCCATTATAATTTACATCGGCCCTCAGGGATACGAATTACAGTCTTTCAAAGTTTCAAATTAAGCAATAGCGAAACATTGCCGGGTCAGCTAGTATAGTATAAATGAATTACTTCATTTTGATTATTTTATAAGTGTTTTACCCTTAAAATCGTGTGAATAAAAATATGTAATACCTAGTACCATTGACTATATAAGCATTAATACTTATATAGTCAATGCCAGTGCTATAAGCTTTGTTTAATCATTTTAAGCTTTGACTAATTTTGATAGTTACATTAAGTGAATAAATGTAGCCAAGGGGCATATTGCACTATCATAGTTATTCGTCAAATATTTGGTCATTGAGCGTACACACCTGTCTAGTTAGTTTCTTTGATCAGTTGGCTTATTAACTAAATACTAGGGTTCCGGTGCGCAAATTGCGCATTTTAATATTTTTTCTGTTATTGAAAAAGTCACCTACAATTCGAAGAAATTAAATTACTTTAACTCACAGTTATTATAAAGTTTACCTTTTCACGTTAAATATTAAATGTTAAATTTATTAAGAAGAATTATATTATACCGTAAAAACTGACCATTTTGATTACAAAACTTCTTTAATTACAATGTTTGAAGTAATTACACCATCCTGTGCTACCTTTTTGCTTAATAGTTTCTTTTACTGACACTATTTATCAGAAATCGTCTAATGAAAAAGCAACATAAAGTTGTCCGTGAGAAAATACAGGTTCTGGCAAAAATTATTTGGAAAATAAAAAAAGGCACAAATTGAAGCCTAATGTTGTCATAAATAGACTAATACATAATACACACATTATTTAATAAGTCTGAAAATAAATTTTCTTCTACAAACTTGAATATGGTGAGGAGGCGTAATTTTAACTTACCTTAGGCAAGTTATTGTAGTTTGCAAAACACAAAATATATGTTTCCAAAAGAGCAGAAAATTAGGAATAATTAAAAATTAAAATTTACAAATTATTTGAAAAGTCGGCTATTACAGTAAGACAAACTAAAAGTGCTTTAGTCCAACAAAATACAAAGTTAAAAAAATGTATATAATAGGCTACAATTAACAATAACAAAATCAAAATAATGTATATATAAATAGTTTAGGATAAGCTTATTATACTGTTTTACAATCTGACTTGATTAAAAATTCATCTGAAGATAGTCAGCTGTTAAATTACAATTACAAAAAATGCTGAAATGTGTAGTAACTTAAGTATCATTTTAAAAAACTGCAGCCCCAAAAAATAGTTTAACACATCTATTTAAAAAAATATGAAGTGACTTGTACGACGAAACATACGTCTCCCATGGTAGCGCGGCGTTTTTGTACTACAATGACGTCACTGGACAGGGAATGGTGCGGGGTTCAAGTTTCTTTACATGACTATGAGTCAACCTTTACTATCTATTGACCTTGGCTATTGGGTATATTATTTCATGTTATATAATGTTAGACGTAATATTAATTTCATCCAAGACCATGTCGATAGTTTTAAGTTGGTCTTGTTACATCACACTAGCAGCTGTTGCAGTTATCTGTTATAATCTGTCAAACATCTAAGTCAGCTGCAGCTGTATTAGGGTCAGGTTGATACGTTCTAGAATTTACCATAATTAATTAATTGTGCCTTTATTTGTGTTTTATTTGTAGATTTTATCGATGCTGTCTGTTAATGTGTATGATAGTTGTCATCAGTCGAAATAATTCTTCTGATATTCATACAATGCGTGGAGTGTTTAGTTTAAATTAGCGTTCGTGCTTCCTAGTTTAATTATAAGACCGTAATTTATTTTAACAGCGAAAATGCAAGCCGATCTTGAAGACTCTACAGGTTACCAATCAACCAGCTCTTCTAGAGATCCTATCTGGACCAGAGTTTCGAGTGATCCTGCAGGGGATGTAATGGGCTCGTACAGAAGTTCTAATGTAAGTCTTTGTTTTTAACTTTTTCATATTTTTCTTACAATACAATTTTGGCAATGCATTGTTTTAGGTTATAATTTTTTTTTAAATTACTTTAAGGTTCAAAGTTTACATCACGACCCCTCGCATTATTGCTGCAGAGGTGCAATGTAAGAAAATACTCTAATACGTAGGCCTAATTCTAATGTTCAATTCTATTTCTAAACATCTTAAATAAATTATCACAAAAAATAAAACTCTTAAATTCAATTCACAACTTATTTAACTCAGGAAATATTAGACGGATCTTTTCAATGACATCAGACTGCTCATGTGAATGTAAATAAATATGATTGACAGACTTTGCTATTCCTACAACTTAACATCACTTAATAAAATACATGTTTAACAAAACAAGAAGGTACACACTATTTAGCCTACATAATGTTTACCGTACTTTACATCAAACTACAAACTACGGGTATGCGATATACATCGATGTTCACAATATACAGTGGAACTTGGTTATAACAGCATCGGCTGTAACGTCAACTCGGGTTTAACGTCACATTTTATACAGACCGGCCAAAATTGAACATTTTATGTTGTACGAAAACCCGTTTATATATCGTCAACAAATATCGCAGCGCTCGGCTATAGCGTCAAAAATTTTGCGATTCTTAGGTTGCAAAAGTGGTACCGTAGTGTGCTTGTATTATGTCCCAAAGTTCATAGAAACAATGTGTAGAAACAACAAAAGCAAAAACAGGTCACAAGCCGGACGTTGAGCTGGTGACGGGATGAAACTCTTTTGTGTAATTGGTGTCTCGAGGGGGCGGGGGCTGTCCCGCATACCTGGGTCTTATCCCTTCCCACCCCTACATTCTACAAGGTCAATGACTGTGGTGACACAGGCACACTGTACTGTATTGTTTGTTTCATTAGTTATGGTAAATCATCAGTCACATCACTACCTACCTCCGTGTGAGCATCGCGTGTGTTGACAGTTGTTTTATACGTCGTTAGTTGTGTTTTGTTTGTGCAATGTCAAGTTGTGGTGTCAAACGGAAGGTGCTTCTTATCAAGGAAAAAGTGCGGTTGATCAGAGCGGTGGAAAGTGGAAGAAAAATCGCTGATGTGTGTCGTGAGTTTGGTCTGGTAAATTCTACAGTAGGTTCAATTTTAAAGAATAAAGACAAAATTTTAACCGTGTTTAAGGAAGACGGAGAAAACGTAAAAAAAATAAGAAAGTGCCAACATAGTGATGTGGATGAGGCGTTGCTTAAATGGTTTAAGCAATGCCGCAGCGCCAACATTCCTATTAGTGGACCAATTCTTAAAGAAAAAGCGACTGAGTTTGGACAAATGTTCGGTTCTAATTTTACATGTTCAAACGGCTGGCTTGATCGTTTCAAAGCGAGACATTCAATCTCCTTTGCGAAGATTTGTGGCGAAGCAAAAAGTGTTGATCAGAACGTTACGAGTGAATGGGTGCAGAAGATGTGGCCAACTCTAAGTGAAGGTTACAAAGACGAAGACATTTTCAACGGAGATGAAACCGGAATTTTCTTTAAGTTAACTCCGGACAAGACATTACAATTTAAAAACGAAAAGTGTGTTGGTGGAAAGCTTTCCAAGCAGAGAATAACAGCCTTCGTTTGTGCAAACATGACAGTAACTGAAAAAAGAAAGCTTTTAGTGATCGGAAAGAGTTTGCGGCCTAGATGTTTTAAAAACGTAAAAAAACTACCGGTGAATTACACTGCTAACAAAAAAGCGTGGATGACATCTGCCATATTTGAAGAAGAGTTAAGGAAGTGGGATCAACAGTTATCTTTAAAAAACAGAAAAAGTCTTCTTCTAGTTGACAATTGTGCAGCACATCCGAAATTAAATTTAACCAACATAAATCTTGTTTTTTCCCTGCCAACTGTATTCTTCAGCCCATGGACCAAGGCGTCATAAGAAGTCTAAAGTGTCACTACCGGAAATTCTTGTTAAAAAAAATTATTCTTAGCATGGACACCACACAGCCCGTGAACATCTCAATATTGGACGCCATAAGGTTCCTAGACAAGTCCTATAATAATGTAACGCCGATAACCATTTCGAAGTGCTTCCGCAAAGCTCAATTGGGATCTACAGCTTCACTTGAAAATTATGACGAAGATGATGAACTGCCTCTTTCAACGTGGATTGCACAGTTTAATGTTGACCAGAGCAACTTTGGAAATGATATTGATTCATACGCTTCAGTGGTTGATCAAGTAGAAACATTCCAAATGTTGAGTGATGCAGAGATCGTTGCAGATGTTCAGAAGAAGGATGCCGAAGATAGTCCTGATGAAGATGATGACCAGAGCGCAGAAGACTTCGTTTGTCCGTCTGTTCAAGAAGCAATGAAGGCTGCTGAGACTCTCTCCCGGTTCTTTAGCTTCAGGGAAACGACTGCTTCAACACTCAGTGCGCTTCAAGACGTTTGTTGCATAACGGAGAGAATTTATTTTTCTGAAAGGACCGTTCAAAAGAAGATCACAGATTTTTTCGACAGTAAAGTAAGACTTTTATTATAAAATATTCAATTGTGAAAATGTATCATTTTTTTATTAGGCTATACTATTCCAATGTACGAGTAGATTTCAATAAACAGTGTTGTACTGTATATAGCAGAACATTTGCGTTTTTACTTTGTCCTTTCACTCAGATTTAAGGCTGCTTTTTTTATAACGTCACTCGGATATAACGTTAAAAAACTTCCGGTCCCTTTGATGACGTTATAACCAAGTTCCACTGTACATCAATAATATTTGATATTGATCACGATATTAAAAAAAAGCCTCCTGTTCTAACTTAGCTCTCTAGTCTTCTCTAGTCGCAGTATGTTTCCATTTTGTATAACATATATATTCCTATAAGTTGGTAAAATCAATTAAGTTGTTTCGTGTAACAGAAATGCAAGCATTAAAAAAAATAGCCTTAAGTTCTACCCAACATTCAATGTGGTAGAATGTTCTTAGAATGGCAGCATTACTCTTATTTCCTAAAAAAAGGTCGTTTTCAGCAAATGTATCAGTTTCATTATTTCATGTACCGGTAATGTTTAACTCGATTAAAATCTATTATCAGTGGCGTAAATAACACCCCCGCGATGCAGGGTAAGGGGGGGCGCCGAGACCCTGGCACATAAAAAATATATAAAGGAATTCAAAAAATAAAATGTAGTAAACACATTATCATCAAAATAAATTTTACAATGAACAATATTTCATTAAGATATCTTAATAAAACTGTTCCATAAATAAAATAACCAGTGATCATAAGTCTGAAACCGTAATCATTATGGTTGCACAATCTGTTTACTAGCAGTTAACAATAATGCCTGCTAAACTTTATTAAATAATAAGCGAACTATTTGCTTCCCCAATGTATTTCAATGTATCAATGTATTTCATAAGATGTAAATGTATAATCTTATATCTAGGCGCCTATTGGGACGCGTTTGACACTTGTCACGTTACGTGGACACAGCGCGACTTTTTGTAACATATGTAAATAAATGGATTAGTGCATATGGGTAACGCAACGCTACACAACGCGACTCGCTTGGCACGACAGACATGTGGCACAGTGGCAGTGACACAGTTTCTCGCATCTCATGAGTTTAGTACTCTACAATCCCTCAAAGGTTAGGGTGTCCAGTTGTACATTTTCCACTATCACATTTTTCATATGTTGGCCCAGGAAAAGCTGGTTTAACACGGAAACATTTATTTATGCTATCGAATAGCAGCCACCTCTAGATGAAGTTAATTTAAAGGATTATAGCAATAAACAATTGAAACATAAAATGAAACTGTCCTGCTGAAACTTCGGCTATACTTACACGAGCCGAGTCGACCATCGCGGAGCCAAATTTTGTCCATACTCTGAGAGCATACCGGAATGGGTCAACTCGTCCACGCTCCGCGCTGGTCGAGTTGTTGTAGCCACAGGTCCAGACCAGAAAGAACGTTCTGTCTCTTTCCACTGTTCTTCCATGATGATTTTGAAATTCACGTTAGTTGTGTTAGTAGTAGAGCAGGAAATCCAGACTAACTGATAATGAGGAGGAATGTGCGCGCATCCTTATGACACATGTCGAAACTACTACTAGGGTCTGTTTAGCTACTACTACGGATTTCCGCGACAGACCGGGTCGGCTCGACTCCGCTAGGCTCGTGTTAGTAAATCCGAAGCTTGATACACGATTTGAAAGTACTGGGTGTGTACCCCACTAACCTTCCTCATACACAATTCCTCATATTATATTTCTATTATTTGTAATCCACCTAGATAGCCTAACTGAATGGAGTAAATTTTATAAGTGAGGGACGTGATGTTGACAACGCTTCAAAAACGTGGTGTATAATATAGGTCGTGCGTTGTCGTCGCATTACTAACGTCATGCTTTCTGCGTCTCGTACAACTTGGGAATTAAAGGCCCGGTTTTCAGCGTTAAAAACGCTGCGCTATCAGCGCTCTTATACCATGAATGAGACCGCCGGGACTCAAACATCACTGTTAGAAAATCATGACTGTGTAGGTTAGGGATCATATTTATGTCAAAAAGAACAATTATTTTATCGTGATCACATCACGAATTTAATCATAGGCCTAAATATAACTTTTAATTGAATATCTACTACGTATTCAACAATCGATTAGTTTAAAATAAAATCCACATTTCTAAAAAGACCTTCTAGGGGATGCAGATCACGTTCGCTGTTTGGTCCAAATATTGTTTGGCGGAAGGAATATGTTCTTTAAATCTTTTGTAGAATGCTCTTCCTGTTTGTCCTATATATGTCTTTGGGCAGTCCTTACAGAATAACTGATATACTCCTGTGCCATCATATTTATTCTTCGGATTGTGTCTTTTTCTTATATGATTTTGTATAATATTTATTGTCCTATAAGCTACCTTGTAGCCTTGTTTGTGGAGCACATTCCCGAGTATATGTTCAATACTTTTGTGATAGTTAAAAACTTAATATTTTTCATCTTTTTTTGGTCATCTTTTTTCTTCCGCCAAACAATATATGGACCAAACAACGACTGTGTCTAAATTTACTGAACATATCATCGAGCAGGATCATAATTATTCATGTATAGAGGACACCATGAAAATATTACATCGGTGTAAGAAAGGAAACTTCATGAACGCATTGGAACAGTATGAAATATACAAGAATTTCAAAACTGACAGTTCGTTACTAAACGAAAAACTAAACTTCAGTTCCAATGCACTGTATGACACCGTGTTATCACTAAGAGATAACACACAACCCCTCCAACCAAATAATTGCTGCAGTAATGTTTAAGACACCGTGCGGTTCGGTTCATTGATGATGTAATTCAGGAACAATTTTAACTCGTGTGTGAGTGTAAATGTTTTGTATTAAGTGTTTCAATGTTTATTTATTTAAGTGTTCAAAATTGACGAAGGGAAACCGAATGATCTTAAAAATGGTTGAATAACCGAAACGGCCGTCGTTCTAAACGACGAACAAGTGGAATATTGAAGACAGTAGGTCTAATATTTGATTTTATCAATTAACAATATTCGGAATGGCGAAAACAAATAATAATGATAAATATATACTTCAGTCATATGAACAAACAAAATTTAGTGATTGTATTGAAATAAAACGTGACTTGTGGTTAAATTAAGGTTTTATGATTATACATTTTATGTGTGTGTGTAATGTTAATGAAAGCTAATATATTTTATATGGGTAGTTATCCCCTTTTTATTATTATTAAATTTTAAGGGTAGTTATTCTATTTCATTAGGCCTACTTTTACTTAAGTAATCAAATCGCAAATGGTTTTTTATATCACCTATTACACAAATTTAGCTTTATAGCTTGTAGGAAGTTAGTGCAATTTATATTTATTGTGTAGGGGTATGCAGTAGCTACCCAATTTTAATCTCTTTGACTGTAGTGGTGACCATATTCTCTAACTGGCCTATAGGCCTAGTTAATTCTACATATAATTATTATTCTAATATGTGTAAATTGTGAAATTAGTTGAGTAGTTTTTGAGCTTAGAAAAAGTAAGTGTAGGCTATAAATGGTTATTTAATTTTAAGGGTAGTTATCCTACTTCATCCCTTTAATTTATTTAAGTAGTCAAATTGCAAATGGTTTTTATATCACTTTAGTTAAATTTATAGTTATTTTATTAGGGTTGAAACAGTTCAGTATTTATGTTGTAAATTATTAATTAAATTAATCTCGGCCTACACGAAATCCAGAGCGCCAACGCGATATATCCACGATACTCGACAACTCAATTTAGCATTAGAAATATAAGAATATTATAAAGTCCCATGTGAAAAAAGAAAATTGATAAAAGAAAATCTGGCCTATAGGAACTATAATATGTTTACCATTAATCACAAAAGGCCCGAAACACAAACCAAAACCATTAAAGAAATAACTAAAGAAATAAGTGACATACACAACACTGGATAAGAAAATCAACATTAGGCCTACAACCCAACCGATTCGACACGAATAAAACATGAAAGTAAATTATCCAAAATATTGATACATCTTGTGGGCTGTAGAACTAAATTGTCTTTCAAACGTACATTTCACAATTTTAATAAAAATTCATTTATTTAAACGCGAAGCATGTAAAGAGGACGGATCTACGAAATTTCGCTAATTCAACGACACACGAAAATAGCCCCGCCTCCAGCATACTTCTGATTGGCTGACGACATTACGAGCCGCTACATTCAAATTAATAATTCAGGCATAAAATAAGAGTTTGTTTCTTAAAAAATAATTTAAAACTAAAGAATAATTAGATAGAATAAAATAAAATATACAACAACAAAAAATAATAATAATGTAAGTATCATATCATAAACCATGTTCAATCATCAGATATTGTATCCATTTTTAACATATGTAAAATCAGCTGGGACAGAGATTTTGGTGACAAGATTATATGTGAACCCCGTAGAGAACAATGGTCTAAAAAAAGTACAATTTAATTTTAGTGCAGAAATAACCATTGAACAGTATCGACGTACATATTTTGTGCCGAATATCTATGCTATATCTTGCAGTGAAATACCTTAAAACAGTAAAAAATCCTTATGAGAATCAAGACAACAAATTTGGGTGAGATAAAACCATTTTAATACAAACATATCTGACTTTATAACCTTATTCAAAGAAACCAAATTCACATAAAAACCTTTAGGCCTATAGTGAAAATTTTGCGCAACGAACAATTAATATTAAGACTTTCGAACTTTCTTTCTAAAATCATCATCATTATTCTATGTTTTCATTAAATTTAAATAAGTAATAATTAGTCTAAGATATATATAATTTATAACTAACCTTAATATTTAAATAAATGTGGATGGATCCGGCCAAAACCCCTAGCCCGAGATCAAATTAATAATTAATTATAACATTAGTAATATCTGAGCAAGCTATATATAATTTATTTGTTTAAAGAGTTTGTAGTTATGTGAGAGTCTAATTGAACTTTGTTGTAGAATTATAAATCCAAATAGCCTACAAATAATTCTTAACTGATAATCCCATATAAACTATATGAACACTCAGTGAAGGGATTACAGACAATATTTCAAATATAAATTGTTAATTACAATTATTGAATAATTAAAGATTTTTTATTGTTATTATTTAAAGAAAGTGAGTATTTATTCTTTATGATAAGATATTATAAGAACATATAAGTATTTCAGTGAAGGTAAATTAATTGAAATATAAATTATCAAAGGAAATTTTAAAGATTAAACAAATTTATATTATTTAGTATTTCAAAATATTATAAAATCCTTTTCATTTGGCACCTACAACGTGTGGCATCCATCCACAAAGAAACAACCTCTTATAAAAAAAAAAATAGTAGCCTAGGCCTATTAAATAAAATAAGTTTAATTTTGGCGAACGTTTGAACAAACAAAAAATTGTTTATCATAAAGTACTAAGTAATTTTAAAACAATAAATTATAAAATGGAAAAGGACGGTCAATATAATTTGAGACCAAACCCCACACCGAGTAAGAAGTTTAAAAATGCAGGTATCACAATCACATCGTCCGCACGCCGAAAGGAAAATGTAAACGCGGAACGGGAAGAAATTGAAGAAGAAGTATCGTTAAATGAAACGTGTATAGTAAACACTACAGCGGAATCAGAGTATTTACAAACGGGTGAAGAAAGAAGGGTCGATAATACCGAACAACCTGATCATGCGGAAACAACCGATAAACCGATAAGCGCCGACAATCGTGATGACAATCCACCATTATGGATTGATGCTATTTTTTTCAAAATTACAACAGCTACAGAGTGGTATTCAAGAACAACGTAACGATCTACAACAACTCCAAAGCGGACAACAACAGCTACAGAGCGATATTCAAGAACAGCTTAACCGACACTCACAAGACGTCAGGGCACACATGGACGATTTGGAGGAGAAACTCGGAAGAAGGATGGAAGCTCAAAACCAAGCATTACGGGCAGAGTTACGAGAAGAGTTCCAGACGCAACACAGCAAACTGCGAAAGGAATGCAAAGAACAGAACCAGCAGCTCAGACAAGACATGAAGGACCTCACAGACCAACAAAAAGAGGATATGTACAGTCAACTGAAAAATCGAGACGCAAACCTAAAAGAAGATTGTAACCGCTACACTGATCAAGAGTACGGGCGATTAAAGAGCTCCTTGTCGAATGTTATCGAGCAGACCCAAGAAAAGATGGCTGAGCAACAACAGAGGATTGTACGAGTAGAAGATAGGCTGACGGAACATGGAGGAAAACTTCAGGAGCTAGAGAAAGGTCTGCAGGCGAATCAACAATAGTATCAACCGAACATCTACGTATCCTGCACAGGGTCAACCAACGGAGGACTGGACCTCACTATACCAAAGTTTCATGGGCGTGAGCATAATCCTAAAGAACACCTCAGGAAAATACAGTGATATTACGAACGCCGTAAAGCTACAGATAATTCACCCGACACTCCAGAAAAGCTGTTCGACATAATAGACGCATGCCTAGAGTCACACGCAGCAAGATGGTGGACGCTCGCCAGAACCGATGTAAAAACGTGGGAAGACTTCCAAGAAGCCTTTGAGCAAAAGTACTGGAGTAGAGAAGTACAAAAGGGAATACGCCAGAGATTAGAAGTGGAACGATATCACCCGAACGGAATACTTAGCAGAGCAGAGTATTTTACCGAAAGGGTTATAACAATGAAACTCATACAACCGCCAATCCCTGATGAAGAAATTGTTAACTGTCTCGCAGAACATTTT
This sequence comes from Philaenus spumarius, assembly GCA_018207615.1. Taxonomy (NCBI): domain Eukaryota; kingdom Metazoa; phylum Arthropoda; class Insecta; order Hemiptera; family Aphrophoridae; genus Philaenus; species Philaenus spumarius. The sequence goes on along the minus strand of JAGFPH010000401.1, from coordinate 2,622 downwards.
GAGAATATAATACAAGATGCTAGGAGGGTCCAGAACATAACCACTGTGAAAGATTTCGAATTAATGCTACAGAGAGAAGATTTACAAGAACTCCACAGTAGAAGCAAAGGGTCGAGTACACCAATATCACCTCAACGACGAAACCAGCCTAGATTTACACCAATAGCTGAAGGGAGAAGAGAAACTCCAAACCAACAGTTTAG
>JAGFPH010000400.1:578862-611939 GCA_018207615.1 Philaenus spumarius | reverse complement strand
AAAAGATGAAAGAAGGGGAAAGCACCCCTGCTCAGGAGTGTAATGCTACGAGACCCTTAGACTACAGTCAAGCTATCTCTGGTGTTCGTGTGGGTATCCTCCCCTCGGACTTTACGGGGTCTCTCCTGACCGGGGAGCAAATGCGTTCCGTGCAGGGGGGGATTCTGGATTTGGTCCTGAGGATGCGTAAATCCGCCATCACCCCTAAATTCAATGGCTTTGTAGCTAAGGCTGGCTACTGTATCCTTAGCTGTTCCAACGAAGGAACTGCAAACTGGGTTATGTCCCTAGGGGACACTTTTAAACCCTGGGAAGGAGCTAATCTGCGGATTGTTGGGGAGAAAGATATCCCTAAAGCCCAGATTGCTGTGGCATACTTCCCACATTGCCCAGAAGACTCCAATGAGAGGATTCTGGGCTTTGTTCAGGCTCAGAATGATGACCTTAATGTAGACAGCTGGAGGGTGGTCAGGAAGGCTGTTAAAGGGCCTACAACCATAGATCATGAATAATAAATAGATCTTGCATCCATACGTTGGTTGTGTGTCGGAAAAAAGGTGTTCGCGAAAATAGTACATGATCGCGCCGTGAGGTAGCGCTAGGGAGAAAGCATTGTAAGCATTGGTGTTTCCAACCAGCTTCCTTCGTTTCCCCAATAGATAGCGCCAAAAAAGTCGAATTTCCAGTGGAACAAAATATTGCATTGGATCGGAGTTCTGTTAGGTTATCCAAATACAATGCTACAACTGAACTAACCCTCAGTATAGACCATATGTCGGCGAAAACAATTAGATCACTTGGTTTTCGCCTTAGCTTCAAATTTGGAAGCATCCCAATCAGGCTTAAGAAGCAAGACATGGGGGTCCAGGAGGCTAGTGTCTCGGATGTAAGGGGGGCTACTGTGCCCCCTGGATCGTCTGAGGCTAGTGCCCAAGAGGCTCCTGTGTCCCCGGAGCCTGGTCCATCTAACCTGGAGCCTTTGCTTATTGGGCCCTCCACCTCCTCGAGGCCATCTGGGTCTCGGGAGGGTGATGCTCTGGGGGGAGAGGAACGGGTACCGGGAACAACTTGGCCTGATATTTTTAGGAAGCCCAATCCTGAGGGCCCCTCTGTTTCTCAGCGTGGTCGTGCTGCGCGGGGAGGCAGGGGGAGCCATAATAGGAGAGGACGACGTCCAGAGAGAGGTAGAGGATCTGGCAGAAAGGCTTTGTCGGAAAGCCATCTCCCAAAGACCTCATTGTCTGATGGGAGGAGGGATCAGCAATGACCCACAACCTGAGGATATTGCAGATAAATCTCCAGCATGCCAAGGCCTCATCGGCTGTGCTGGGCAGGAGATTTGTCTGTGAATCCTTAGACATGGCTCTTATACAGGAGCCATGGTATAGTGGAGGCCTTATTAGGGGACTCTCAACTCCTAATGGTAAGATGATATATGATAATGATCATGGTAGACCTAGAGCTTGCATTCTTGTTCATAAAAATGTCAATGCTATCCCAATTTCTGATTTTGTTTCTAGGGATCCCACAGCAGTGCTGGTAGAAGTACCGATTCCTGGGGGTAGTTATGAGGCTATTGTGGCCTCAGCCTATTTCCCAGGTGGTACTGATGTCGTTCCTCCTCCTGAAGTCAGAAGGCTGGTGGAATATAGTAAAGAGAGGCGACTTCAGCTAATAGTTGCCTGTGATGCCAATAGCCATCACCATATATGGGCAAGCAAGAGAACAGATAAAAGAGGTGAGGAACTGCTTGCTTATTTATTTAGCTGTAACCTAGCTATTAATAATGTTGGTAATGAGTTTACCTATATGAGTGGGAATAGACAGGAGGCAATTGACCTCACTTTGTCAACCACACATATTAGTAATAAGATTAATAATTGGCACGTTAGTAATGAGCCATCGTTGTCCGATCATAAGCACATAAGATTTGACCTTGTTTATGAGAAGAAACCAGTGGCAGCGATTAAACTCCCACAAAAAACTAACTGGGGAGAGTATAGAGAGATTCTTAAGACTGAATTGGATGGAGACGTTGGTCCAATCTTGACTTTAACGAGTCTTGACTATGCTTCTGATAGACTTAAATCATCAATTTTGACAGCTTTTGAAATAAGCTGTCCTGTGTCATTCCCCAAGGCTAAAAGAGAGGTGCCATGGTGGAATAGTGCGCTTAGTAAGCTGAGGAAGGAGGCTAGGTGCCTCTTAAATCGTGCTAAGCGTACTAAGGAGTGGGGAGCTTATAGAATGGCCCTTACCTCCTACAATAAAGAGTTAAGAAGATCTAAGAGGAGATCTTGGAAACAATTCTGTGACAGAGTCACGGAGATGCCTGTGACTGCTAGATTGCAAAAGGTACTTAAACAGGAGTACACTAGGCCTATGGGCCTTTTAAAGAAGGATAATGGGGAATATACAGGAGATCGTAAAGAGTCTTTGGCGCTTCTCCTGGATACCCATTTTCCTGGCAGTTATGCTGATACTTGTACCGCGGTGCCTTTTGATCCTGGCTCCTCATGGTTAAGGCAGGGCTCGGGCAGCACTGCCTCTCTAACAATATTCTCACCTAATAAGGTCAAGTGGGCTATCAACTCGTTGAAGCCGTTTAAATGTCCAGGCAGGGATGGTATTTTCCCTGCCTTTTTGCAACAGGGCCTTGATATACTCCTGCCACATCTGGTAGAGGTTTTCAGGGCTAGCTATGATTTACGTTATATTCCTGTTTCCTGGAGGGATGTGGAAGTAGTCTTCATCCCGAAGGGTGGCCAAAGGGCTATGGATCTGCCAAAATCCTTTAGACCAATTAGCCTATCTTCGTTTCTCTTAAAAACGTTTGAGAAGGTGCTGGATCAGCACATTAGGAGTACTCACTTGAGTGTTAAACCACTGCATAGTAGCCAACATGCATATCAGGTTGGTAGGTCAACCATAACCGCACTTCACAAGCTTGTGGGTAGGGTTGAGCATGCCCTTAGGTGTGGAGAAGTTGCCTTATGTGCATTTATGGACATTGCAGGGGCATTTGACAATACCTCGTTCTCGTCCATCAAAAGGGCTGCCATCTCTAAAGGGGTGGAACCCAGAGCAGCTAATTGGATCTGTTCCATGCTTGCTCAAAGAAGAATCTTTGTAAAAAATGAAGATGACTCTTTAGTAACACGGTCCATAAGAGGCTGTCCGCAGGGAGGTGTTATTTCTCCTCTCTTGTGGTCTTTAGTAGTTGATGAACTGTTGTTCAAATTGGCTGTCAAGGGCTTTGAGGCTATTGGCTATGCTGATGATCTTGTGATAGTTATTCGTGGTAAACATGACGATACTATATCTGAGCTTATGCAAAAGGCTCTGGATCTGGTCTGGAACTGGTGTCAGGGGCAGGGCCTAAGTATCAACCCGGCCAAAACTGTACTTGTCCCCTTCACCAGAAGAAAGAAACTGATGATAGAACTCCCCTCCATCAATGGGGTCCGACTGGAGCTTTCGGGGGAGGCTAAATATCTTGGATTAATTCTTGATCGAGGGCTTCTCTGGAATGCTCAGTTGGAAGCAGTTCTAAAAAAAGCTACCAGGGCTATTTGGGCTAGTAATCAGCTTTATGGAAAAACATGGGGCATTACCCCCAAAATGGCTGCATGGTCTTACACTGCCATTATTAGGCCAATTATCACATATGCGGCCTTGATATGGTGGCAGAAGGTCAAACAGTCTGGTGCCAAAAACAGGCTGCAAAAATTACAAAGGCTAGCGTGCCTAGGGATTTGTGGAGCCATGCGCTCTTGTCCCACATCAGCTATGGAGGTACTTCTCGATCTGCCTTCTCTGCACATTTATGTGCGGGGGGTTGCGTTGCGATCTGCCCTGGCGATGATGGGGACCCATAACTTTAAACCAGGAGATCTGGTAGGTCACCTGACCATATTGCAAGAGCTTCATGGGATCAAGGTGGACCTTATGGTGTCGGATGTGATGAGAAGGACACTTAATTTCGACCACTCCTTCATAGTGAAGATAGATGGTCTCCAGGAGGCAGATTGTGCTGGACATGGACATATACAAGAATGGTATACTGATGGCTCCAAAATGGCCAGCGGTGTTGGTGCAGGAGTCTATGGTCCTAGGTGCAGTGTATCTAGGGCTATGGGAGCCTTACCATAATCTTTCAAGCGGAGGTCGTTGCGATAGATCTCTGCGCCCGTGAAATCCTAAAAAGAGGGATTAAGGGAGCTAGGATTGACATCCTTTCTGATAGCCAAGCAGCCTTGAAGGCACTTGAATCATATGCCTTTGAATCAAGGCTGGTTTAGGACTGTTTTAAAGTAGTGAATGACATGGCTAGATTCAATGAAGTTACTCTTAAATGGGTGCCTGGTCATGTAGGTATTAAGGGCAATGAGGCAGCAGATAGACTTGCTAGAGTGGGAGCTAAAAAGCCCTTCATTGGTCCAGAACCTTTCTGTGGGAGGCCTAAAAGCCATCTGAGAAATGTTGTTGAAGTCTGGACGGAGAAGACATGGTCCACACATTGGAACAATGCTCCTGGGCTTAGGCAGGCAAAAAAGTTTATCTGTCTCTCTAAGTCAAAAGCACAGAAGCTTTTATTATTGGGTAGGAATAACCTTAGACGGATTGTGGGAATTCTCACTGGTCATTGCCCGGCCAAATACCACCTCAAAAAAATGGGGCTGGTCTCGGAAGACTCTTGTCGATTCTGCTCCCTCGGAACTGAATCGGCTCAACACCTGCTGTGCGAGTGCGAGGCTCTCGTACGGAGAAGATTTACGGCTCTTGGAAATGCTTTTGTTAGCCCGGAAGAGGTGGTGCTGATCCCGGGACCCTTATTGGTTTCGTAAGAGACCTGAAGGGGATCTGGGATGATCACTAGAAGGGGATGTATACCACAATAGATCTTAAAGGTCGCAGTGGTAAGGAGGCTTATCACACCTCTACCCCAAAAAAAAAAAAAACTTATTTGTATAATAATCAATGTACTTTTTTCACAAACGTCTTTTAATTTCTCCTGTTTTAATGTTTAAGAAATTGGTATTTTTTCAGAACTCTATTGGAGTAGGCGGATTTTCGGAATAGCGGGGTTCGGAGTAGCGGGACTCTACTGTAGTTATAATATTATGTTTAAAAATATTACTATTATCAACAGATAGAGAAAGAAGGGGGCTCAAAAGTATTTCACCTAGGGCGTTATAAAGTTACCTTACAGTGGTCTGTGGTAGATTCTCTTTTACTGCTTCGTCTGTTTTTGAGACTCATTTGAAATTCAGTGTACTCCTTTTTAACCTTTATCTTTGGTCACGACCGTTCCCTCAAAACACCACAATTCCAGGCAGAGAAATTAGAAAAAGAAATACCTTGTAGACAGACTTGTACAAATGAATTTAAGAGGGCAATGTGTTTAATTATTTTGAAAAATAAACTTGTTCCATAAATTTGTGTAGTTTTTCTTGCAGTAGAACTCAGCGCATTTAACATAAAATTCAAACCTAACTGATGCGTCAAACAAGAAAATCTGTAGACAAAACCTTCCAACACAAGAGGAAATTGAAAATATAACTCAAACAAAATTACAAGGGTAATTTTTATTAAATCAAATTCTATAACAGTGTCTTCATGGTTCAAAGCATTCTCTTACTCTTATCTATACCTACCCTAAGCTTGGAAATCTTATGGGGGAGCATATGATTTAATGCTTAATTCACAGATCAAAGCTATTTAAGTATATACAGTGCTGTTATTGGCTCTGGTTTTAGCATTGGTTTAGGCTCTGGACAGTGGAAGAGTAGATTTAATTGTAAATAGCTATACATAACCTTTGTATGTTTTATTTGCACTGTATTGTTATGAGACAACTCAAATGTTTAATGTAGCAATGCTGGTATTTGTACACGTATCAAGACTAATAATATTGTTACTATTAATATTATTCTGAATTCAAAACTTTATTGTTACAAAACAAAAAGTTTCTTTAAAAAATTGTAATCAGATGTTAGGTTAACCCTTAAAGCGCTAAGCTAAAATAAGGGCTACCGCTCATTTAGAGTTAAAAAATATATATTTATTTTCTCAATGTTCTTTTCAAATTTTGAATCTTAGGGTTAAGAAGTACACACGAAAAATATTCAACTAATTTTAAACTTGTTTTAAATGTTTTTTAATAATTAAAAAAATCTAACTAAACTTAGAAGAATTTACAATTATTCAAAAACTAAATGCATAAAATAAATACTTATTGTTGTCTAAAAAATAAAATAATTATGTACTAAACTAAGAAAAACAAGAACTTATACAAAACTAAAACTTCAGAATGAATATCAGTCAGCTATCAGTACAAACAAACAAGTAACAGCTGAGTGAAACAGATACGTCTATAGGCGTAAGCCGCGCTGAGAACACTTGCGATAGTAGACTCATTTGCTCTGGCGACAGAACACAGACCGATAAGGCGTAACAGACATTGCTTATATTTTTTTGGTCTAAACATACTCAAAGAACACCCCCCTGCACTCTATTGGAAGTTTGGTGAACTATGGAATCATTAAGCACGTGTTTCTGTATTTGCGTTTAAAGGCGCTAACCACGCTTAGAGATTGGGTCGTGCCGCAAGTAAAGGCGCTAGCCGCCCGTTAAGGGTTAATTAATTTTTTAGTTAAATTAGGAACCACTGTCGCTTACAAAGTTAGCTATCCTTTAATGAGGCACCATTTTAAGTTTTAACAGGAAAATGTCTTGTTTAGCAACAAGCTAAGAAGTTTGTCTGTTGTAAATTTTTGTCTAAAAAACATATTATTTTCATGCAGTCTAGACTAAATATTTTTATAAAAAGCCAACATTTTGAAAGATAAAAATGGAAGAGTATATAGTATTTTTGAAAAGTTACAAATTAAATTAGTAAAAATTTCTACGAAACTTGATATCAATATCTCTATTTGTTCTGGACATACACCTACCTTGTTTTTGGAAAAGCATAAAATTATGGACAGATGGAAAAGGAAATGTTCGGAATGTCATTAACTCTCTTTACAGCTACCTAAGTCGTATATAAGTGAGTTGTGAGACAACTTACCCGGTTCTCACAACTTCCGTCTTCACTTGTCGGAGAAGGCTTGTTGAAGACACTCACAAACTTAGCAAGGTGTTCAAAATGTTTGGTCATCTCCGTGGCTAGGATCATGTCTATTATACTCTGTCTGGCCACTTTGTATGTATCTCTCTCTAGGCCTGAAGAAAAACAAGAATATGTTTAAATGTTACTTATTCTATGTGGTCACTCATTCTCCGACATATTAAAATACCCAGCCTAAATAAAAAATTCCTCAAACATGAAATTTAGCACACTTGCAATTGACCAATTGTAACTAAAAAAAAAGTTCCAAATGTAAACATTTTCCATTTACCGACACTAGAATTTAAAAAAAAAAAAAACTGTAAATTAAAATATTTTTGCAAAATTTAGTAAAACTTGGTATATTAAAGTTTTTAGGCTGTTATTAGTGAATGTGACTTTTGTACATCAAATTTTTGATGGTACATCAGGTGCTGCAGTCTCTGGGATGGGCCTAGTTTGAATTATAAAACTACAGTATACATAGTTGCCTCAAAACGTAGAGAGACTCCCTCTCAGGTAGAACGGACCGTCCTAATCACCTATTGATAAACAATGCCTTTGTTAGAAGCAAGCAACTGGAACTGCCGGCATCCGCCTGCTATTAAAAGAAATTCTGTGTCACACTATAATTTGCAATCAATTGATACATTAGGCCTACATTATGGAATGACGGATCACTTTTCGTCTTACTTAGACGAATAAAAACACATTTGAATCACAGTTCTAAGACGTACCGTTACCGAAATAACAGTTGTCGCTTAACTTTCACCATCAAATCACGGGCGCTGTTATGTCAGTAATGTTACGTCATAGAACTGTGATTTAAATTGTTTTTTATTCGTCTAAGTAAGACGAAAAAAATGAGTCGTCATGCGATAGTATAGGCCTAATGTATCAATTGATTGCAAATTATAGTGTGACACAGAATTTCAGCAGGCGGATGCCGGCAATCCCGGGTGGCCGTTTTTAACAAAGGCATTGTTTGTCAACAGGTGATAGGGAAGGTTCGTTTTACCTGAGGGGGTGTCTCTCTATGTTTTGAATCAACTATACCATACATCAAAGTTCTACAAGATAAAACAATGTTTAATATTAAACATGTTTCAGAAACGAGTTCTTTCAATAAACAATATCAATTTCTCAATAATTTAGATATTCCATAAAGGCATATTTATGTTCATATTATGTTGAAACAAAATAGTAATAAATTTATCTCAGTTTTGTTATACTAAAGTCTGTTTACTGTAAAAACAATATGTTTTATCACCTTTTAAGTTTCGTTATAATTTTCATCTGTATGACATTTAAATAGTTTGAGATTTTGTGTCAGCAACAGTTACCTCCTGGCCTGCTAATAAGAAAAATTCACTGTTAACCCCAATACAAGAAACATCTGTGGGTACTGAATTGCACTTTCTTTTTCATGTTTTCATTTTTACATCTTTAGCCTTTTGAATTGTTAAAATTATAAATATTTAATTTATTATTTTTATCCAACACAAAAATTACATTATCTACAAAAATTAACCCTCCATCAGGCCCAAAAGAGATTCTAACTGGAATGGGACCAATGCATCTGTTGGAAGTACATGTGATTTGTCTGCATTTTAATGTTAAAAAAAATGTATAACAATAATTTTTTTAAACTAAAATAGTCTTTTTTCTTTTTAAATGAGTCTAAAGTATTTTATACTCGAGAAAATAGAGATATATAGAAGAGAAAATAACATTTTGGATCTTTAAAAATGCACAACTTACATCTATTTTCTTATCATATAAAATAATACAGTTAGTTATGAAGAACATTTACATACCGTCACTTGAAAAAAACCATTTTCATCTAATCAATAATTCAATCATCTTAACTTGAGTCATGCAATGTTTTTATTTTCAAAATATAAGTAACATTTCTGACACATCATAACAGCACTGCCCAGACATATACTGGGTGTCCATAAAGTCCCTCCCTCTTAACTTTCGAACAAGTAGAAATAAATAAATGAGCTTCGGGGTATCTTTATATGACAAACGGAGATGAATTTTGGTTTAACCGACCATTTCTCCCCTTACCCCAAAATAAGGGGTTGAGAGGGTAATTAAAAATCTTAAATACAAACTCCTATCAAGTGATACCTCATTTTAAAGAGCTTAATATATGAAGAAGAATGGCACAAATTAGAGGTCTCTCTATCTCAATCCTATCGAAAATGGCGGCCAGTCAAAGTTGAAAACATCTTTATCATCGTTATCGACACTGTATTTGGTTTGATTATAAAAGTTATAATTTTGCAAGCCTCCACAAAGTGCTACTAGAAACAATTATGTCTTTATTTACATCATCAGGATCAGATAATTCAAGCAATCTTTTAACTTCTTGGATCATTGATTTCAAAGAACTGTTGCGGTATTGTGTGATATTTTGCAGTTAAGTTAAAAAAAAAACACAACAAATTTACTTGCAAAAGTGAAATACATCTGAGAGATGAAAACACATTTAAAATACATATTTCTTTTCAGTAAAACGGCAAACTAAGCACTAATTGGGTTTGTGACTGGAGGTGGTGTCATAATAAATGGTATGTTTTTTACTTTAACCACCAAGACATATTATCAACACAAAACTACTCTGCATCTGTGAGACACTATGGGGAATAAAATTTGACAGAGAATGTTTCTACTTGGATAAAACAGAACTATAAGAAAATCCACAGTGACGGATGATGTTTCTAGGTCATAGTTTATAAGAATATGATGAGATATGGAATATAGATTATTATTTCTATAACTGACCAACAGAGTAGCAAGCTCAACTTAATAGCATTGACAGCAAGCTAAGCTTGCACCTTCACAACTTGCAAACATACAAATTACAAATGGTTTCATGCCTTACAAATTCACAAACTTTGAAAGTAGACTTACCTACACTCCGAGTCTTCGTTATATTCAAAACGTTTTCTTTAAATAATATGATTGCATTTAAAAACAAACTCAAGATTTTAATAAATGGTACCAGATAACTGTCACATACTTTCTCCCAGTTGAAACTTTATACCTTCCCAAGAGTAGCACAGGAGGTGGTTATTTAGAATTGCAAAAGTAGGAAAATGTTACCATGGAAAATATTAGACACATCCATATTATATTATTATTTAAACTATTCGATCGATTTCTAACAAATTTGCACCAAACATGTCAATTAGGCCTGTAGGATGCACGAAAAAAAGATTTTGAAAATTTTTGAAAAACAACCCCCTTTTTGGCCAAAAAAAACCTCCAAAATCAGTTATTATTATTATTATTACCCATAACGAGAATTTTTAGAAAGATGCGGTTTTTTGCATATGGTAGGGTACATTAAGGGCTACAAATAAGCCAAATTTTATTAAAATCGTTGGAGCCGTTTTTTGAAATTAGGATTTTTCTCGTTTTTTGGCCAATTTTGGAGGGTAAAACCCCTTAAAAATGAAAAATGAAAGAAAAGCCTGGAGATATTCCAGAACTACACCTACATACCAAATTTAATCAAAATCGGACCATTGGTATGGTCTCCAGCTCTGTACAGACATACAGACACACGGACAGACATTACCAAAAAAACATTTTTTGGGTTCAGGGAGCACCAAAACAAATAATTCCACTAAAAATATTTTGGGGTTCAGGGAGCACCAAAACAGATAATTCCACTAAAAATTCAAATTCGAAAATTTGGATGAAAAAAATACTTTCTCCATATACTACGTATAGGGTGGAGAAAGTAAAAATGACTAGTTTTGTTTGTTAATCTTGCCTTGTCTTTCATCTAGTACAAGATTTTAAATAATTATCTTTATAATTAATTAAATAAGTTAGGAATTTGTCATTCATTGATCTTATACAGATAATTATTTACATACACCGTAGTTAAAATACTGGTAGTCAAATTAAAAAAAAAAAAAAAAATGGGAAGAACAGAATTTTGATAAATTCCTGTTTTGCCTAAGGCCGGATAAGTGACAGGCTAAAGATATAAGTATAAAAATAACATACCTTTAAATATATTGACTCTATCGTCTTTTAAGGTCAGTTTGAACGTGAGTGCTGCATGATGGGACTCCAACACACTGACATCGTTGTAAAGCAAAGCTAGTTCATTTCCTGCGTTACATAAGAATGCACTGCAACAAGTTATATAATATTTTTTATGCACATAAAGAACAACCAGTAAACATCAAAGCTTGCAAAACTATAAATAAGCTACGTAACCGCTTTTGTTTGGGTTAACAATCTTCTGAAGTGAAGCTAACTGTACAAATCAAATAAGCAACACAACACAAATTTATCGCTTAAATCTTAATCTCATTTTAAAGAATTGTGAATTGATGTTTTTCCTTTTGGAAATTTCAAAATATGTATCATAATATTTCAAATTTATTGTTTTATTTTAGAAAAACATAGACATGCAATCACTGTCTGAAATCAACTTTTTTTTCTCAACTAGACTAACATTTATTTCCTTCACCCATATTTGAATTAGAGACCTCGAGCTTTGAAATCAGGTTTGCTAAAAACACGAAATCAGATCCTACCTCTTTACTAAATTAAAAAAAAATTCCAATCAAACACAAATTTAGTCAGAAACATTCACTTAGAGCTCATTTAAACCAGGACACCTAACCTTCTAGACTGAAAAGATAAAAAGCAATATCGTTCTAGAAACGGTCGTGGACACACGAGTGTACAAAAAAGCTTGCGTAACTGACTAAAATACTATAAATGTTCCAGTTATTTGTTGTGTTGTGAATTTGTGATTGTACATGTGATGTGTATTTGTTTCATTTCGATCACAAACTGACGCGCATTAACCAATGCAAGATAACAAATTTTAAATTAAGTTTGATAATGTATGACAAATAGGCAAAACGACGTAACCTATCAGAAAAAAGGACTGTGAGCAGTAAGTCGTAAAATAAGCAACATAGTTAAATAACCTATACTTTATTATGGTGATTATTATTTAGTTCATTTATATATTACTTACTTCCCCAGGTCTGCAGGCCGGTATTGTATCCTTTGGCTTCCTTTACAACGTGTCTCTTAATAAAGACTCCCATCCAATTACTTACTCCCAAATTCTATAGTTACTTCTAAACCTCAAACTTTAAGCATCTCCTTGTTTGCCTTCTTATCACACCGGTCATATTTCCCGTAATCAACTGTTTGGGCAAATTTCTATTTACATCTGTACATGCTCCAGCCAACTGATGAATGATTCCGGCTTTTATGAATTGTAAAATATCTTATTTTTTAAGAATTTTGTCGATTTCATCATTTCTCAAGAACTTCCGCTCTTCTTGTTCATATTTTGGGCCAAAATTCTTCGCACTATATTTCTTTCAAAGATCCTTAAAGCCTTCTCACACGCATGATGTTAAGAGTCTACGCCTCATCACTAAACATTACTACTGGCTTCATTAAAGACTTATATATTTTAAGTTTTGTGGACCGTATCATAAGTTTTGATTTTATTGAACTTATCTTAGCAAAGAGCGCCCTGTTCTCTTGAATGATACTATTGTTAACCTCTTGAGATGTTTTGTATTCATAGATGAGATCAACTCCGAGATAGTAAAAACTGTAAACACTTTTAAAAGTGTAGTGTAGTTTCCTTTCTTTATTAATTCTTCTCGCATGACATATTGTGAAGCTATCATCTTCATATGTTCTGTCTTACATTCATTTATTATAAGTTAACATCCAAAACATCTCATCAAGAGTTTCTTGGCTTCTGCCTATTAAACCTTAACGTTCGGCTAGCACCTTTAAACGCAGCACGGTCCAACATCTAAGCGCTGTTAGCATTTTTAAACGCAAATACACAAACACATGCTTAGATGATTCCATTGTTCACGAAACTTCCAATAGAGTGCAGAGAGATGTTTGAGTATGTTTAGACAAACAAAAATATAAGCAATGAGTCTACTATCGCAAGTGTTCTCAGTGCAATCTGGTTCATTCACCTTTTCTTTGTTTGTACCAATAGCAGACTGATATTCATTCTGAAGTTTTCGTTTTGTACAAGTTCTTGTTTTTCTTAGTTTAGTACGTAATTATTTTATTCTTAAACAACAATAAGTATTGCTTTTATGTATTTAGTTTTTGACTAATTAATTGTAAATTCTGCTAAGTTTAGTTTTAATTTTTTTAAATTCTTTTAAAAAATATTTAAAACAAGTTTAAATTAGTTGAGTATTTTTTGTGTGAACTACTTAACCCTAAGAATCAATATTTAAAAAGAACATTGAGAAAATAAATGTATATTTTTTTAACTCTAAATGAGCGGTAGCCCATATTTTAGCTTAGCGCTTTAAGGGTTAATACAACGTCATCTGCGTAGGCATAAGGCTCTCTCGACTTTTACGTTATATTGCCTTTCAATTCAATGTATCACTTCATGCAGTGAAAGACAGTAATGCAGGAAGTTCATTTAATAAGGTGGTACATCAGGGTGGGGCAGAATGGACTCCCTGATTTGAAGGGTGAATTGTAAAAGAACAAACAAAGATAATTTTAAAACGTTTTTATTTCCCAAAACTACATTCAATGCCATTTTATTTTCATTTGGATTTGAAAATTAGTTCATCCAGGTGACGACCTTGGCGAGCGATGCACATATTGAGTCGTTTAAAAGAGTTTTCGAAAACTCTTCTCAGCATATCTTCTGATATTCCAGCGATGACATCTGTAATTGCCTCCTTAAGAGATTCCAAGGTCCTTGGTCGAACTTTGTAAACCTAAGCTTTGAGATATCCCCAAAGAAAAAAATCGCATGGGTTCAAATCCGGGAGCGACGTGGCCATGGAACATCGCCTCGTAAGGAGATCAGGCGGCCGGGAAACAGTCTTTGCAGGATTTGGCGTGAATGAAGGGTGGTATGAGCCGTGGCACCGTCCTGTTGAAACCAAAAGGCTTGTGTGTCATTTTGCTGACCATACTCTTCCATTTTAGGTTGAAAAAAGTTCTCCAGCATGTCACAATAACGCTCAGATGTAACAGTAACAGTTAAACCTTGAGATTCAAAAAAGTAAGGCCCAATAATGCCTATGGAGGACACGGCACACCAAACTGTCACTTTGGGGCTATGAAGAGATCTTTGGTGAAGTTCACGAGGATTTTCAGTCGCCCAGTAACGAAAATTTTGCTTATTAACTGTGCCGTAGAGGTGAAAATGCGCTTCATCGCTAGTCCACAGAATAGCATCGGGTTGCACAGAGGTTATAACATTTTATTGCAAGCATCTGATGTTTCACCCTCTTGTGGACTCAATTCTTGAACGACCATCATCTTGTAGGGGTGTAAATGAAGGTCAGTGTGTAAAATTCACATTACCGTTCTGGATGATATTCCAAGGGCAGCAGATATTTCAGCGCAGAGTGCGATGGAGACTGTTCAATGGATGCTCTCAGTGCCACGATGTTTTCAGGTGTCCTCACACTTTTAGGTCGCCCAGCTGATTTTGTAGGAAGTGCAGATCCTGTCGCCCGTACACTAGTAATCCATTTCCTAATGGTTTTAGCATCAGGAACTTTGTCATGATGAGCCAAACCAAACCGCCTATGAAAAGCCCTCTGCGTCGCCACCACACTATCATTGTTTTTAAAGAACGTTTCTACGACAAACCCTCGGTGCTCACCAGACCACTGCATGGCGACTACTGAAATGAAAATGGCGTCGATTTCCCCACCTAACGCCACTGCTCCCACTCCGCTAACCCACCTGCATGCTCTACAGTGAATGTTTGAAAGTAGAAAGTCCATTCTGCCCCATCCTGTAGAATATTGGGTATTGAATTTAGTTGAGTTATGGTATTGCTTAGATACCTGTATAGTTTACTATCAACAGTAATCTCCAATCATCCCCGTTAGAAAAACTGTTTTAAAAAAGTATCCATAAAGGATCAGCTGAAAGTTGTCTATCTAATTTTAGCTATTCCTCAAGGCCATTCCCCAAAACACTGTTATACATAAAACACAGAAATACTGATGTGGTTGGTTAGAAGTTGGGTATTTGATAATAGCTACCAGAAATAATCAATACTAGCTGACCCGTGCAAATATTTCGCAAGTTCAGAGTAGGCCTACATTTACCTGATTTAACACGTTGATTAAATTCAGTTAATGTTTATTTATTTACATTGGTTTATAAATATCAGTTTTCCTATACAATCTTACAGTGTAAACAATCTAACTAACAGCTGTCATGCTAGTTAAACAGATGGTTAATAGATGGCGCCTTTCATTAGGAACATACAAAGTATAATATAAACGGTTTTTAATCAATTTTTGTTATTAATACATGAATTTTAAGCTGTTTGTATATTTTTCCGGTGTAGCGGTTAAGGAAAGCTTTAAAATGATGCCTCATTCATGTAATTTGATGATGTTATTAAGGAAGTTATGGCGTACCGACAAAAAAATGGCCTTGAGAAATAATATATGCGATTTTTGCATGCAATGAAATACTTTATTTATTTCTTCAACAGATAAATAGTGTACTTTAAAAAAAAGCAACATGTAAAAAGTGACATTAACCCTTTGCACTCTGGAAGGATTTTTAATAAAAGTCCTCTGGGCTCGGATGGCCAGTAATGCTGGCCACAGCCATTTCTTTATCAAGTCTGAATTGTTTTTGCAAGTTACGTTCCTCTCAGCTCGGATGGCCAGCAGTACTGGACAAGGTAAAATCCTTCAAACGCCCGGATGGCCAGCAGGACTGGCCACACAAATGATCTGCATTAATTTATTTTTAGTAGTTTTATTTTGTCTGGATTGTGCTGAAATCTATAGAGTCCAAATCTTAATCTAATTAATTCTCACTTTTTTTCTGGTCTGTGTTGTATCAAAACGTAGTAATATTCGTTACATTATAACCTTACCAGCAGTTTAGTTTTACGTTGCGGTGGTCTAGGCTAGTGTTTTTAAAGTTTGAAGTAATTAATAAAAAAAAAAGTTAATTAGTTTATTATAGGTTTTAAGTGTTTTTTTTTTTAACAAGTTGTTAATTTTATCTTATTTTAAATTACCTAAAAATGTTGTTCGATAAGTTGTATACAATGGACCCAATGGTTTATTTTATTCATTAAAATAAAATATTATAACTATATATTTACAGTTAAAACAAAAACTCACCAATAACAATATAATATATCTACTTTATTGTATGGCAAAATAAAAGACTTACTAAAAGCCCACAATTTTGTTAAACAAGAAATAAATACCCACTAACAACATTTCAGAATGTAGTGAAAAATAATTCAGAGCTGTTGATGGGGCAAGGTCAAATTAGCGTCAGAGCTGACAACAGTATCGTAAGCAGCCAGTCAGGCTGGCCATCTGAGCTGTGAGGATGTTTAATTCGATAAATATTCAGAGCTGACTGAGAATATCGTATGGCCAGCAGTACTGGCCAACCGAGTGCAAAGGGTTAAAAACATTTCTCACTCTGGGCGACCGCCCTGCTTGCCCCGCCCTAAAACCGGCTCTGACTGTTTTATATTTGTTTACTTCTTCTTTATTGTGTTAGTTTATTTTATTCGTGTGTAAATATTCTTCTATTATAATTATTGTGAATAAATATGTTTGCTGGTAAATTTACATTTATTTTTTCTATGCACATATTTCAGTTTTTATTTAGAATTATTTTGTTACTCTGGTAATTTATTGTAAAAATTACACAAAACATGTGTAAAATGGATGAATGTTGGCAAACACTGAGCAAGCACCTTGACCTCGGTCCGCGTGAGCTAGCAATGGACACTGAAGCTGAATCTGAAGTCAAGAGTGATTATACCAAGCATTCAAGTTAAAAGACAAAGATGAGTTCTATCCTCAATGGATATTGCACCACCCGCAATTAATTGGCAATGATTTTAGCATCCCAATATGCAGTGACGGCGCGCAGTCATTTTAACTGGGTGGGCTAGTTGTGACCTTGGCCTAGTAGTGGCTGGCTTATTGTGCAAGAGCAATGAACTCTACAGGGTAGCACCTGAACGCGGCGAGCGTCTAAATTTAACCACACCCGTTTCCGGCGCGGCACATACCCTGTCCAATGCGAATGCATGAATACCTTAAATTCTTCCATGTACTTACTGTGATAACTTTTTGATTAAACAAGTGTTTCAGGTTAATAACTCACTTTAAAAAAATATACACGTGACTATGCCGTTTGTTTGTATGCACAAATAATTCAATTAAAATTAAATTTGTTTAAAATACTAACTTTTCTGTGTTTTTTCTAATGTCACTAATTGCTTTCTCAAAATGATCAAATGAATTGCTAACTGTTACACTATTTGAAGATTTCTACTGGATTGTATTATACATAATTTCAACATTTAACATAACATCGTAAAAGAAGTCAAGGAAGAAAACAAACTCCTCATTTTGTAGGAGATGCTTCAAACCAACGGCGAATGTCACCAAGGAAGAATGTAACGCACAACACGCTTAGTCACTGCACGTAGACTGTCTCGGGGCTAAGCCCGAAAGACACTTACATTAAACATATGGGAGCCGGCAGGGAGGGGGAACTGTCTGCGTGACGTCAACCATCTCTGACGCTAAGCTACATGCTGTATCGCCAGGGCTAGTTTGAAATCAGCCCCGGCTGCCTGGTTTCTACTCTCAGTCGCCAAGCAAACATGCTTTTGCCTTACATATTCACACGCTGTTTTCATATTAATTCAGTGTTTATTTTAATGAACTAATATTTTCTTTTTCTGAATTATTGGTGGGGCTCAGCCCCACCTGCCCTTATGGACGCGCCGCCACTGCCAATATGTATTTTAGGTAAAGACATCATCACAAAATATAGCAAAGAATTTTTTTTTTTTTAAATTAAGAAAATCAAGGCAAACTGTGTAAGAAGAAATCAAAATGTGCGATGGCGCTATAAAAAAAGTACCAAAATAAAACAAACAATAAAACAATATAATTATCATGTTTTCAAGGTCAAGGCGTACAATTAGCTTCAGCAGTAAAACAATTACAACAAATTTGGTGTACAAAAATTTGTTAGAAATAATATACTTAAGAAAATAGAAATTTGTTAATTATGTGCAATTCTACTGACTCTTCACAACAGATAAACATGACTTATTTATGTATTAGTATAGATAAGATGTGAATATAATACAAACCTGGATTTGCCAGGATGGTCAATATCATGAGCAGCAGCTGCGATGAGACAGCACGCTTCGTCCAACTCATCGACCAAACGTTTAATCCTTTCTCTTTCCAAAAAGCCCGCCATCGCTTGTAAAACATCCGCTGCATGAGTGGAGTTGTGATATGTATTAGCGACATGATAATGTCGTTCTATCACCGTTAACCAATTATAGAGAGTTTTCTCGTCACATCCGAGTGTTTTATGTACATCAAAGTGCACAAGGAGATTCATACCTAGGTACACCAGAGGCCTATGAACAACATACAAATATTTTACTTATTTTTCAGAGGGAGTACAGGGTTTGCAGTAGACTGTTAACTTTCTGACTTGTTCCCATTGTTTAGTGTTTCAACTATTAGGTCAAATTAGTTACAGTATGACTCTCCAGAAAACATTTGACCAATTTAACAGAATTTAATTAACTAAACATATTCTAGAACCAGAGTGATCATCAAGTATAAAAGTATCACAAAGAGTGATCCAGGGAGAAGCAATTGTACTTTAAATATATGTTTGAACAAGTTTACTAAAACGGAAAACTTTACATTACACATTTTAAAAATGGAGACTGTTTGAAAATTTTGTAATAGGTTATTTTGAAAACTATTGATTTTAGAAAGAATTTACTAGACACAATAATATATATTTTCTCTTTTTCACAAACAAAAAGGGTTAAACAGTTTTGGTAACTCAAAAGACAATTGAGTCATCAACAGAAACAAATTAGTTTTTGGGTAGTTGTCAACGCACAGCACCAAAATTAGCCTGTATAATTGAAAAATACAATAACAATAATAAAAATCATTAAAATATGACGTAGATTTTGATTAATACACTTATGTAACAATACATTTAAAATTTCTATCCCAAATATAAACTTTAAATTTTAGGTATTTCCAGCAAAGTTTTGTTTTTTGTTCCTTTGGTGCAAAATTTAAAAAGTTCTAAGGTTTTTGTGACACTTGTAGAAGTATATAGGTGTCATCCAGAGATCTGTTATGAAGATGGCGCTGCGTAAACCAAAAAGACATCCATCTGACAAGCCGTATGACTGTTTGAACATTTTTAATATCAGACAACTTGTAAAAACTCTTTTAACTTTTTTGCATAAAAATTCCAATTTCATTTTTTCTCTTTTGAGACATTCTCATTATACTCGTCATTCTCAAGCAGTGGTTATAAGAACAGATAGATAGGCTTTATAGATCTGTATCCACTTCTAACTGATATTACGTTTCACAGATGATTTTCCGTAATATTCCAAAAAACCTGAGACTTTTTCAAAATTATACAGTTAAGACCTGTAAAAAGCAAGTTTCTTTATGGTTAGGGGAGGTAGGGGGAGATTATTGTGAGTCCGTCATTTTTTCGGAGTACGTACCTATAAAGTTATGTTTAGCCTATATGTCGCTCTTTTTATCTTTTCATTTTTTATCTCGAGTTCAATTCTGATTCTTTGTAGGGGAATTTTTGGTGTAGGCAGAGGAGTGACGTTGTTGTTCTGGTATTGACCTATTTATGATTTCTTATACATTTTAAAATTGTATTTTTCTTCTTTTTTTTATCTCTCTCTTTTTCCATAATTTTTATTGTGAAGTTATGTTGTGCACGACTCGTGCCCACGCACAGGCCTCGTGCCTATGCGCGCACTAAATCCATAGACGATAATTTGTAAATTGTTTGTAATTTTATTTATAGAATAAATAAATAATAAAAAAATATTTTCTTTTAATTTGATCTTTTTGTTAACATATTCTTTGATATAACCTTATAATTTTCTTTGAAATTATTGGTGAGGACTAACCCCTGACCAGGTGACACTGAGTTAAAACCTGTTTTTTTATATTTTATCGCTCACCAACAACAACATTGCTCTCACAACTACAACAAAATCAATTCTTTACCAACAATCAGTTGGTTTCTATACGCGCAGCACCAATAGTTTTACCTTTTCCCAGACAATTCTTCCAACTTAAATATATTGAAATCCCAAAGCAGCGATGTGTCCAAAAGTTCTTTCAGTTGTGGCGAGGCACTCATAGTGAATATAGGTTTGCTCCCGCCAAGACCGGCTTGCTGAGCTTTCACTGCAGCCGAATCGTTGGAACTTCGCCTTGTCGTCGAGACAGGAACAGGTCCTTGCTGCAAACAAAATAATTTGTTCCTTAAATCATTTCTACTTTATGATTTGTACAGAATTTAGTTTAAACTGATTATCCTGACAGAAGTAATGATGCATGCTTACTTGTGGTAACTTGCTTACTGTTATGAGAGCTCCTATAAGATCTGACGTGACGGGATCTTCGCAACGGAGATTATCCGCTTTCAGGTGGGATGAGTAGAGTTCTGTGGTACGCAGTATATCCACTACCTACAAAATAATTATTGGGGTTAGTCAAATAATAAATAATCTAGTTGGTGGAATAGTCTTGGGTTCAACCCTCAAGGAGCTCACATTATATTCATGCGAACATGTCTGTAAAATTAGTTTGTCTTTAAGCAACAACAAATCACTATAATATTAGGTTATAAATAGAATCAGTTTAAAATTGTTTTGGGCATATTTTTTTAAAAACATGACCATACAATTAAACATTATGATATGCATATATTCAGTAGCATAACGTTTTTTGGCCGGGTCTCCCGCAAAAAATCTACGAGGTCCCAGTTTATAGAGCAAATTTTTTTAACACAAACAGTAACAACCATGGGACAGATAAAATTATCTGTTTTGCTGAAAGAAGCCTTTACACTCACAATTTTTAAATGTATACACGTAAAATAAAATTTAGAAAGTTAATAACATGATATTTTAGTAGTGTATCTAACAAAATTTTAAATTTGTCGTCAGAAGCCATTTAAAAAAAAATTATACATTTAAAATCCTAACCTAATCTAACTTATACATTAGTATAGCACAGGACTCCACTCCCTGCTCGTATTGCCACTTTCATGAGGAGACTAGTGGCTTCGTCACTCGTAACGAAGCAAATGCAAATAGATTATTGTATACTCTGAAATTGTTGCATAAATAACAGTTGATTAGGACAGAGTCACTTAGATTAGGATAGAGTGTTGTGGTTAGTGGTGATATGGATCCTGACGCATGCGTCAAAGATTTTGCGTGAATGATAGGATTTTTTTATATAATAAAGAGATAAAGATAACCTTAAACATAAATCAATTCAAAGTGACTTATATACCTTTACAAAATAATTAAATATGCCCTTTTAACAAATATCTGTTGCAGGAGATAGAGCTTGAATTGAGAATTTCATACAGCAGTACATAATGAATTGATTTATGCCATTTTAACATAAGATGATGCTTCTTATATGTTACATTAATTTCTACCAAAACATGAAAATTGAAAAACATGTTGATTATGCACTTTTAACATTGAGCCCTTGTGTATTAATGGAGTTTTGAAAGGTATTTTTTAAATAATTAATAAATAAACATGTTTTAATGATTATCTCACTTCGTCAGTGATACATATGAGCTAAAATAACCAAATTATAACCCTAAATCTACTATTATAACCAATCAAGAGTTACAATTTGGTTATTGCAACTCATGTAACACTGTCCTTGAAGTGTGTGGATTAAATCCTTATATCTGAAGCAGTTTTTTGTGAACACAACTCCTCTCTTATTTCTTGGCCAAATTTAATGTTTGAGTTGTCAAAAAATTTGCCTCATTTTCGAAGTTTTGCCATAAGGTTTTAGATGTCAAAAATTCTTATCCTTAATGGCGTGAGCTAATCTCAAAGGTCGGGTTTTTCCCACAAGATTAACATGGGACGAATTTAAAAACAATTTCTGTACAAAACAGCTGTTTATAATAAGAAACAAACTAATCCAGCTGCTTTCATGGATGTAAATAATGATGTTTATAGTAATAATAATAATAATAATAATAATAATGTTTATAATAATAATTTAAAAACCATTTCTATACAAAACAGCTGTTTATAATAAGAAACAAACTAATCCAGCTGCTTTCGTGGATGGAAATAATGATGTTTATAGTATTCAGGAGGTTATAAAAACATTTTTATACAAAACAGCTGTTTATGATAAGAAACTAATCCAGCTGCTTTTGTGGAAGTAAATAATGATTTTAAATAACAGATAATACAGTTGATTCGGATGTCCAGCTTTTAGCACAAAATAATATTTTAAGTTAGGCCTATACTGAACCAACACACACAAACCAATAAAAACTTGCGTTAAGGAATTCAAAAATAAGAAAAAACTATGTTACATCCTAATTAAAAATAAATAAGACATATAATAGGCCTATTTATTGATAATATACGGTAATTGATAGAGAGTAACTTTTTGGTTAGGTTTTTGATTACTGGATGAGCCTTACTGGATCTTTTAACTGTTGTCATAAAATATACACAATAATTTGATTTGAACATTTAACATGATTTACCATCTTAGATTTGAGGTTATTATTAATCCTACACCTTTATTATAAATAAAACATAACATATGTTTTTAGAAAGTTCCATCAGGGGTTGGCGTGCGGAGCAGGCAGGGTTCTCCCCTAGTAAACATATATTATTTGTGAAAATGTATGTTAAAGTTTTATTCCACTATGTCAGACTTAATATTTATATATTATATTTTTCCACATCAAATATTTATATGAAATTATTTCCAACAATTGTTTTGAAAGAAATTATATGTGTTTATTTGTATACTACACAGATCATCAGTAAATTACCTTATCTAGAATTTGAACGACTTGGCCTGTAGAATTCTCTTGTGCAGCACAGATCAATGAAATAACTCTTGTAATGGGGGCTTCTAGAGGCAGGTTATGTAACTTTGCCAAACTCTGGCGTCGGGCAGACTGTGCACCTAAGCATCCAATCAAATTTGTAAACAACCCCTTAATAAAAAAATTGACATTGAGCCATTTTATCGCTAGAAAACGTGTTTAATATTAAGGGGTGAAATTGTAAAGTGTTTTCTGACACAATTACCTCATATTAAAATCATTTTCAACCCCTTGAAAACCTTACAACCCTTGCAAACAACCCCTAAATTGAAAAAATCACAAAAAATTACTTTGGTATGACATAAAAAGATTTAAGTATAGAGTAAATAATATTTTATGTTCTCTATCTAAATTATCAAATTTTTAACCCCCTTTCGACCCTTAAAAACAACCCCTTGATAAAAATTGTTTAAAAAAATTTCTTTTGATGAAATGAAAAGGATTTAAATGTTATTCCACATTCTCGAAAATGATTATCATATTCTCAAGCTTTTCAACCCTTAAAATTACCCCTAAATTAAAACAGTAAATATATATGATTACACATTTAAAAATAATTAAATTATAGAGTAAGAAATCACCATTTATTGAATAAAATGTAAACTTACAAGTTGTCTAAAACTGTACCAGATTGAATTAGTAATACATTTAAAAAAATACTGCAACAAGAGCATGACAATGCATAAAAAACCATAAAAAACCCATAGTCATAATTTTCATTCAATTTTATAAAAAAAAAAAAAACACTATCCTTCATGACTCAATGTCGGAGTCGCTGTCATCTTTTTCTGGCTGAATTGGAAGGCTATTCTGGCAGTTATTGCCCCTCCGAGCAATACACATACTTACCTTCACTCAAATGTGTTATATATACATATGTGAACGTTGGTATGTATTCATGCCTACGTTTCCAAAATATATGTGCCATAATATGTATGTATATACATAAGACAATAGTTTTGGGTCTCTATTACTGTGTACTTTCACTTTGCTCCAAATGAATTCACCCTCCGAAATTTTCAGTTTAGTAAGTAGAAAAAAATACGACTAGTTTTTGGACCATAACTCCTTCAATTTTGATGCTATCACAACTTATAACAAACCATTTTAAAGGTACTTAAAAGAGCTACAACTTAGTGAATATATAGTGAAAAATTTTTTATTTTAAAACGGTGAAGGGTCAAAGGGCTCAAGAGAGACTGTGATTGCGCTGCCACGCGCTCTTTAAACAATCATATCTCCGTCAATTTTTGTGTGACAGAAAAAAAAAAAAAAATTTTTTTGTCAGAAAAAAACTTACATTTATTATTATTATACTTTTGTACGTATCTTTCACCATTTTTGAGATATTATGAAAAGAAGGTGGTTTTTTTAAAAATTCAAAAATTATTTTTTTGAAAAATATGTGTCCTAAAGCAGCCAAACTGCTAGAATCCATCAAACTCTTTATATTAAAGTTAATTCTAGACGGAATACGATTAATTTTAATTTTGATGGAAATGGCACTTTTATGAAATCCATTGATTTAAAAGAAAAAAACATTAGATGTTCCTCTTATTTGCAATACAGCTCACTCATTTTACATGCAAAAGACTTTTAATAGTGCTCATTTTAAAGCTTATTTCAAGCACGACAAAACCCTATTTCATTAGAATGCATAAAATGTATCTGCTCGCCGCTAGATGGCATTGAACACATCGATTAAATTTCAGACAAAATAAAAATCGGCTTTGATCTTTAATATCTCGCTTAATATTGCACTTAGAACACTTTATAAAAAAATCGATTTGTTCAGTTTTTACCTGCTACAAAATTGTGTTCATCATAAAATTTTCATTAAAATGCATATTTTTTGAGATATTTGCAAAAAACGTGAAAAATTTCAGAATTTTCAATTGCCAATAACTTGAAAAGTATTGGATTTTTTCAAAAACTTTATAGAAGATTTTTTGCTTAAAATTAGGCCTTCTATCGATATCTGAGGTTATTTTGAAGAAAAAAATTTACACCACCGAGAAGGGGTGGCAACCACCCCCAGGGTGGGTGCAGAGTTCAGATAATTTTCACTTTTGAAGTTAAGGGTAAGATGAGCCTAATTCCAAAATTTCATGCAAATCGGTTCACAGTAAAACAATTCGGAGCAATAACGCTTCAATGGCTGCACTAGAAATCATGGTGAGGATTCAGTTTAGTTGATTTATAAAAGTATACATCGGAAAACATGAAACTTGAATTAAATTAAAAAGGACAACTAAAAAAGTGTTTTCTTGTTTTTCTCAATTCTATGTGGGCCCATTATTGTGTAGTTCAATAATTGATAATCCAAGGAGTGTAGCTGCAGCACTTATCCAAGGATATTTTCTAGTTGTCATGGCAATGCTACTAATACTAAGATCAGTTGAACAAAAATATAAGGTAGGTAGAGTAGTATCATAGATCATGAATAATAAATAGATCTTGCATCCATACGGGGGCTGTGTTCCGGAAAAAAGGTTGTCGCGAAAATAGTACATGATCGCGCCGCGAGGTAGCGCTAGGGAGAAAGCATTGGTAGTATTGGTGTTTTAAACAGCTTCATTCGTTTCCTCAATAGATAGCGCCAAAAAAGTCGAATTTCCAGTGGAACAAAATATTGCATTGGATCGGAGTTCTATTAGGTTATCCAAATACAATGGTAGTATGGAATAGAAAATAGTTTTATTTGATTTAGTATACACAGGAAAAATTGTTTTGCCATACCTTGCCATATCTTAAAAAATAAATTTTTTACTGTTATCAGTTTTTGTAAGTTTATTACGTTTTAAAAGTTTTTCAAAATATGGTACCGTGCGCACTCATTTTACTGACACTCGGGTACAGACGTCATCAATGCACGGCATATGCCGTACGCACTCGCCAACAGGTTAATGAAGAAAGGTAAATGTTTGTAGCAAATAATAAAAAGAAGCCAAAAAGGTTACAGTAGATTCAATAAAGATCAGTCATTGGAGAATCATAGTTTACTTAGAAGGCATTGCATTTGCCAGACATACAGACCGTGGGAAAACTATGAAGTTTTTTAATATCCACCATGTTGGTACTTCTAGAATAAAAGGAAGACAGACTCTCTCGAAACCTTGAAGGCCTTAAGGACGTGCGTCTCGCTTCTCGGCAAAATTCCGCCGTTCATTTCTTCGTACAAACTAGTCTTTTCATTTTATGTCTCTTTAAACTAGACCCCAGAACACACTTCTTACTAATGACATATATTTCTAATTAACATATGATCAACAATACCCCCCCCCCCTCTCTCTTTAAGTAGTTTTGCATGTCCTGCACTGATGTATCAGCTAAATCCTAGCTTTATTTAAAGAGGATGATTTTTTTTAAAAGGTTAACATAATAACTTTAATTCTATACTAGTTTGTCTAATAGGATTGTTTGTTAGTTTCATATTTGCGGCGTCAATAATTTTTTGTAAATACAAGTTTATCTTATAATATTATTCTTTCCATTTAAATTTAAGATTTTTGGACTAAATATGTCTATTTTCCATTTATATTCAAAACCTAATTGTGTGATCCTTTACTAGTTTAGTTATTTATTATTTAAGAGTGCCAAAGTACTGCCTAACATACTTATATTTTTTATAGTGTAAATACACAGTTTTTACTGCCCTGAGTGCCATTTATGAAGGTTTTGAATAGATGGTGACTAATGTTCGGTTGCTCTTATAACCAGGTTCTAAATTGTCACCACAACTGTGCAATAACGTTTTTCTTGAGTGGCATATCTCGTCAAATCAAACTAAATAGTGTGCGTTTCATTTAAATATTAAAAAAAATATTTCGTGTTTTATAAACTTGTTTACTTAAGATTTTAAAAGACAACAGAAATATTTATAAACACCAAAAATCATAAAAAAGTTTTTATAGGAAATAATTATATTTTTCATAATTTAACATAGTTTACAAAAAACTTGTTTTCGATTTTAAATACTAATACATTTTTTAATCTGCAAAGGAAATATTTGAACTTTTACTATTTCCACCAAAAAAATATTTTTTGTAATATTTTTAAATATTGTATATGTGTATTTACTGTAATCTTAAATACATACAAAAAAGTAAAAACTTTTTTGTGTGCATTTAAGATTTGTAATACAATTTGGTTTAATTTTTCTACAGGCCCTACTATTGAAATTTACGTTTATCAAATTTTCCATTTGTCTTGCAAAATTAAAAAAAAAAATTAAACTACATAAAAATTTTCTCTGTACTTTTCAGAATATAATATTGTATAGTTTACTTGAATGGGATATATTCGAATAGATTTTTTAAAGAATAATGTATTCAAGAAGTAATTAAGGTTAATTAAATTTCTACAAAAACAAAGTTAAAATATTTTTGATGATCCAGTGCATCATATTACATTTAGGTTGCATCCAAGCGAAAGTTGAACATATTTTGTCTATCTTTGTACCAGATACTTTACCTTCACTATTTATAGACTTGAGATCATAAGACCCTTTCCTTATTGAAGGAATACTTCCTCGTGGGTATATATGGTTCTCTAGAGGGTTATCTTGTACATATACATAGTGTGTAGGATCTCTGAAACACATTATATAGTACGTTAAATATTGGCATCAACTAATTTAATTTTAATCTAAGAAGTAATTTAAATTTATTTATGTACGAAAATATCGAAAAGTTTTCATATTGGTTTTAAAATTTTCTTTAACCATTTTGTGTTCTTTTATAATCATGTAATAAATCTCAGGTTTTCCTTAAAACATAGGGTAGTCTGGACCTAGTGTTAAATTTGTTTTGGGTGGTAGTACAACATAAATGCAACTTAAATACACAATTTAAAAAATTCTACTTCACACATCCACTTAAAACAAATTATTTAATGTATCTGTGCATGTTACCTCATTATAAGGTGGGCATTTATTAGTTATTGGAAATTCTTTCAGTTAATGATTTGTGCATAATAATCACTGTCCCTAAGTTATTATTTTTTAGAATATAAGGATTTCATTGTACTATTTATATGACATTAAAATAAAGCTATTTTAAATAGTGCTTCAAGTTAAAGTAGTGATATTTTAGTTATGTAAAAGCCAGACTTTTAGCTAGTGTAATTTTGGCCTAACCAAGATTATATTTTAAATTTATAATTTTTTTAAATTGTGTATTTAAGTTGCATTTATGTTGTACTATCACCCAAAAAAATTTTAACGCTAGGTCCAGACCACCCCGTATGTAGACATATAACATACACATTTTTCCTCAAACCACATTTCCTCTCATTAGAAACCATTTTCTGCAAGATAATCGAGTTGCTCTTTAAATTATTTAGAAAACTATATGTTTTACACGTGCCTCTACAATTCAAATTTTGTTGCTATAATTCGAAGTCAACCTATAAAATTAAAATTTTACCCCCCATTAGCCTTGAAAATTCAAAGGTAATACAAAAAACAAGCCTGTTGAAACACGAATGAGATTTGGAGAACGACTAAAAAATAGAACCAGTAACAATATCTTCGCCAGTACCTGCGGAAGAAGTTAACATTGAGAGCGAATGGAATACTGTTATGTTCAAGTAACATAACCTTGAACATAACATTTGAAGATTTTGTAGAAGTCGACAGCGACGTAGCAGTAGCCGGCATGTTGACAGATGAGGAGTAACGTCATTTGAGGGAGAGGAAGAGATTGGCGGAGACGATGACGGAAACCAATACAATGTTCACATAGTTACTTCAAAGGAAGCTAGGTGAGCGATCGAAACTATCCGCACATTTATTTGTGGAACAGTCAATTGATATCGAGGACAAAGTTTTTCAGCAGTTATCACGATTAAAAATTCAATTGATATTAAATCAAACAATATATTGAACCATATTGAATCAGTCAAGATTTACAGACTTTTTTAACGTACAGTAAACACTAGTAAATAGTAAATAGTACTTTTTAATTTTAATCTTAACTGTTTTATTGCATAATTTTCTTTTTAATTTTGTAAAGTTGTAAACATTTTAAAAAGCGTTTTGTAGTGGATTCTTAAAATAAAGATTTACCTCTGTAATTCAAATTTTACGTAGACTAACTTCTATAATTCAAAGACTCGATAATTCGCACTTCCTTTAATTTGAAAAAAATTGATTTCCCTTGGATTTCCAAGTAGTGAGGTTCTACTGAATTTTGTTTCCGAAAGTGTGGTAGAGCACAGAAATGCAGAGACATTGAAGGTTACTTTCAAGAAGAAGCATGATTTTATAGTGTTATTAATATTTGTTTTAAATAGACATTATTATATTAAAATATACATAATCCAAATACCACTCACTCACTCATCACAAAATCTCAAAAACACCCAAACAGATTGGAATTAAATTTGGTATGTAGCTTCCTCTAGGCCCTAGGTGCTCGCTAAGAAAGGTTTTAAAAAAATTCAAAATTTTAGGCGGGGTTTGGAGGGTCAAAGTTACTAAAAATCCCCAAAAGAAATACATAGTGTAGTACATTTATTGGTTAATATACATTTAACTTTGATTTGTCTATCCGTGCAAATCCAGAAGTAGACTGCTTTTTAAAGTACATACTGTAGAAGTTGCTGAAAGTTATAAAAAAACTTCTAATGAAATAATATTACGTACTTTGATCAAAGTATTGTGCCTTACAATTTGGTGATTTATCATTATCCTTTAGTAGATAACTTGGCTACTTGTTTGAAGTTTAACCATGATTCAATGTTGTTAGAAACATGTATAATACATTACGCAGCTATAATATTCTCCCACTCCCACAGCAATCTAACTTTTTTTGACATTGATAAGACACCCACCTAACTGTACCCAGATTGGCATTACTTGAAGTAACTTTAGACTTACCTTCCGATGGCTTGATAGGGCATGGCACGACACTGCAAAGTAATATTATCTCCACTTTTACTTCGCCAACTGATTTTCCCTTCCCAATCGAAGCCTTTCTCTAATTGCCTCGTCACTGGATCCATGTTGCCGAGTTGATGGAATGAATGTAAACTTCGATTCAACAATTCATCCGTTTTATAACCAAGTACTTGACACCACGTCCGATTTACATACTGAACAAACATAATTATAAAACCACTAAGTATTTTTATGCCAAGTAATCTCTAAGTTAAATGAAAGAGTATTTATATATTAACAGATAAATATATATTATATAAATATGTAAATAGTATAAATTATGAAAGGGAACTCAAAAACTACTCATCCAATTTTGATAAAACTTTTACTGCTTAGCTAAATATTGTCATCCGAATAACAATCATGGGCTTTGTTTTATATATTTTTTTTCAAAATAGTTGAGGAGAGATTGAAAATACTCGCAAAAACGGTATTGAGAATATCTAACGTTTGTGCGTTTTTTTATAATTGATTTGATTGATCTCCTTTTCTTGGGGGGCAGTCGATGCGATAAAGCCCCTTCAACTGTACACATCAACAAAATAAATAGTACACAGTTTTACAGTGTCTTAGAAATTAATAATTTACTAGACACAAACAAAGAAAACATAATTTGCTACATAAAGAAAAAACAATTAAAAAATGACAGGAATAGAATAGAATAATAGTTAGAAAAAGAAATGCAAGAACTATAAACATAACGTATGATGGTCAATAATAAAGAATATAATTTCAAATGACCTTTATACATTTTAACAATTAAACTAAAAGTAAACTTAAACTAAACCACAGCACTCAGTAGCCTCGATGAACTTGCAAAATTTGCAATAGTTATAAAAAATAATGCTAGAATAAAGTTGGATAGAACAAAAGAAATGTATATTACCATAAAATCATAGGCTTACATTCTTCAGTTGCAAGGTTAAAAACTTAACCTTAACACTTACTACAGTTTGATACAGCAGAACCCTCCCTACCTGAACAATAACCTAATTCCAAATCTGCAACCAGAAACTGCGAAGGATTTATTGAGGATGGATGTAAGGTGAAGGGGAATTATCATAATAATTCTAGAAGCGGAAAGTATATTGACAACATGTATATTAGATGTAAAATAATTAAAATATTAGAAAACATTTGTCCAAATAAATTTAAAGAACTTATACAATATGGTTAACAATGCAAGGTCTCTTCGAGAACCAAGTCCGAGCCATTTCAATTTATTATAAAAAGGAGTAACATGACCAAAACCAATATGGAAATTTTGACCCTTAATGCTAACTACGCTGTCAAGTCACTGTAAGCAACACACCTATAAAAAATATAAGAAAAAGAAGTGACTTGACAATCTAAGGGTTGTGACGACAAATTTAGACAACACACTTTATTCTTAGTGGGAATAAACAATTTTTAAATTTGTTAGCAGGGAAAACACTGTTGCAGGCATTGTCTATACGATTTCACAATTAAGCTTCTAATAAATAAATACTTTTTGTAGCTAAAATAGTTTCCGAGAGTCAGAAATTTTAAATATAACATTAGTTGCCCATTAGAAAGTGATGGTTTTTGCAGTATATTCTCTCCTGACCGAGTTTTTGTAACTACGTAGGGTTCATTCAATGTGGATAATTCCATATTTGTCTATAAATTCTCTGTACCTTAAATAGTAAAAAAGAAAAAGTAATTTTAAATGTAACATAGATTTCCAATAAAACAAGATGGTTTTCATTGAATCCTCTCTTGGGTCCATCTATGTAGGGTCCATTAGAGGCGAGGTTGAGAATGGAATATTCTCATATTTGAATCGTTGCTGTCCCTCAAATAGTTTCTGAGATACAGTAATTTTAAACTTAACATTAGTTAATCATTAGAAAATAAAGTCTACCTACTCTGCGGGTCTGGATGACATCCCAACTTTCCTTCTCAAGGAATGTAAGCTCGCTTTGTTAAAACCTTTGGTAAATTTAATAAATTTTTCCTTTCAGAGTGGTATATTTCCAAATTACCTCAAGGTCTTTAAGATAAAACCACTTTTTAAAAAGGGTTCAAGATCTAAAATATGAAATTATCGACCAGTTTCACTCCTACCTTCGTTTTCCAAAATCTTTGAGCGAGCATTTTATAACACAATTATTGTTTCTTTTGTTTTAAAGAAAAATCTGATAGTTCCAAACCAACATGGGTTTAAAAAGGGCAAGTCAACATCAACTGCAATGTTTGACTTTTTTGAAAAAATAATACAATCCTTTGAATGTAAAAGCCAAATTGTAAGTATTTATTTCGATCTATCTAAAGCGTTTGACTGGGTGGACCACGAAATCCTATTAAGTAAGTTATATTGTAATGGGATAAGAGGTAAAGCCCATGACTGGGTAAAATCTCATCTGAATAACATATTGCAATATGTTAAAATCGAAGGTAAGGAGAATAACACCTATAATAAGTTTTGCTCTGAATTTTCAGTGGGTAATATAGGAGTTCCTCAAGGTAGTATACTGGGCCCTCTACTATTCATATTACATATTAATGATTTGGCAAAAAATAGACTTAAATCAAGATTGGTTTTGTTTGCAGATGACTGTACTCTTCAGATATCTTCTTCTAATGAGAAGAAGCTGGAGATTGAAACACAGGATGCGATAGATTGTATGATAGAGTGGTTTAATGTCAATAAATTATCGGTAAACCTTGCTAAAACAAATATAATGTCATTTCATACAAAATCCAATCAGTGTCTGTCTTTAAAGGTCAATAGTAATGGAAACGCGTTGCATTTTGTTAATCAAGCAAAATTCTTGGGTTTAGACATAGATCAGACACAGTTGAACTGGAAAATACATGTCAATAGTGTTTGTTCTAAGTTGAGGAATGCTTGTTTTGCTTTGAAAATGGCTAGAAGTATGTTTGATTTGCAATCACTTAAGGCTATATATTATGCTCATGCTTATTCACACATGAGCTACAATGTGGTATTGTGGGGGAACTGTTCAGCTGAATCGGTACTTCGCATAAAGCGGCTTCAAA
>JAGFPH010000400.1:534508-558862 GCA_018207615.1 Philaenus spumarius | reverse complement strand
GACGGGATTAGAACCCACGATCGGGGATTGACGTCAGCGACGACCCGCGCCTTAGACCGCTCGGCCAACGATTGAACTTGCGTAAGAGAGATATAATAACAGTAATTAGCCACTGGCTTTTAGTCCAAAGGAGAGTTACTTACAAACGAACATACATACATACATACATACATACATACATACAAGTGAAGCTAATATAAGCGTGTTAAAAATAAAAGGAATACAAGATTAGAATACTAGAACTGAGGTGTCGATAACTAAATAAAAACGAGTCACCAGACAAACAAAGAAGTTTTTCCCGGCCAAAAATTGTAAACAAGATGAAAAGGTGGAACACTTTTTCGAGCCTTCAGCTCGTGTTTTTTTCCAAATACTCCCGCTTCAAAGCTTTTCAGCTCTCCGCAATAAAATTATGAAGATTTGGCACCACCAGAAGTTTTCTACATCTGTGAGTGCACATATCGTGTCCACAGACAGACACATGGACACAACATTTTTTATTGCTTTTTATCTTGTTCAGAGACCTTGAAAACGTAAAGAAAAGTCATACAAAGTGGGTGTAAATTTTTTAGAATTTCCGCAAGATTATAATTATTTCGGAATTTTAATGCAAGCCAAAGTAAAATATGAACAATCTATCATTATAAACTGACTATGAAAACACAACTATAAGTTATTGAAAGATAATTAATCATAATTGAAAGATATTGAATTTTGAAATGAAATTCACGACAGACGATTTACTAAGATACAGCTTTACTTAAAGCTATTGTGTTGAAAATAATTGTCGTTTCAATTTTCCCTTCCAAACCAGATACATCTAAATCCAAGAACATTCTTGGTTCATATTTAAAGCACCCACTCCCCACCAATAGAAATGAGCGAAATAGAGAGAATATGTAAAGTGGGGTTTGTCAGTAAAAAAACACTTGAAATATACCTTTATCCAACATTTTAGAATGATAATGTAATACACAGAGATGAGGGGAAATCCATTTGATATTTCCATAATTGATGAAAGGAGTCAAAAACGCAGGGGGATATGTGATCTCAGAGCACTTATCCATTCCCTACTTTCTCCTGAGATCAACAATATTGTACGAATACATTTCCACTCGCCAATTTATAATCTACTTCATAAAGAACCATTACACAGACCGGGGAATAGTTGTGTACCGTTTTATGAAACGAGCTATCATTCACTAGACAACCAATAAACTTCCCGGGGAAAGCAATTAATTTTGAAAGGAGGGGATGCAAGCCTAGGGAACAACACCAACGGAAGCCTCACTGGTATTAGTAGTTTTTCAACAATCATCACGCTACATTTCTCGGAAATGGATTATAATATCATTAACAATGATGATAATTTCATAGATATGTTTGATTGAATAAAACTGGAACACATACTCTCACAACTAATACATTTATTACTCAAACATGTTTCAACGACAATTTCGTCATCTTCAGTGATGCACAATCTGCAATAATCAAGCTATAACTGTCACACAGTGTATTTTAAATAAAACTAAAAGAGGCGTGGCTTAAACTTACGTTACAATAGGAAAGCGTTAAAAACTTACTAGTGTTATTCTAACGAGCTTAAAATTAACTGTATTACTTTAATATAAAATTTTATTTTTAAACTAGGTTTTGATTAAATTTTGAAATGTGGTTGTAACACGTTCACTGCTAAGGACGCACATGTGAGCTTCACACTGAACACTATGAGAAACGGCCGACGCTCAGTGCATTGCGAGCTTTGCACGACAACCCCCGTATTGGGAGTATTTTAAATACACCATGCATTGCGTGCTTCACACTCCAACTTCCGTATTGAGAGTATTTTCAATACACAATGCATTGCGTGCTTCGTACGCCAACCCCCATATTGGGAGTATTTTCAACACACAATACATTGCATGCTTTGAACGCCAATCCCTGTATTGGGAGTATTTTTAATACACAATGCATTGCGTGCTTCACACTCCAACCCCTGTATTGGGAGTATTTTCAATATACAATGCATTGCGTACTTCGCACGCCAACCCCCTTATACCAGGAGTATTTTCAATACACAATGCATTGCGTGCTTCTCACTCCAACCCCCGTATTGGGAGTATTTTCAATACAAAATGCATTGCGTACTTCGCACGCCAACCCCCGTATTGGGAGTATTTTCAATACACAATACATTGCGTGCTTCGCACGCCAACCCCCGTATTGGGAGTATTTTCAATACACAATGCATTGCGTGCTTCGCTCACCAACCGCCGTATTGGGAGTATTTTAAATACACAGAGCAGTGCGTGCTTCGCACGCCATTTTTAAGCATATGTGCTACGGAAGCACATGTGCGTCCGCTTTAAAATATTCGTGATTATTATGTGGAAAGATTAATATAAAATAAAGTAATTTCTACTCATTTAAACTATAAATATAAAAAATAAAAGGTCAGCTCCTAGCATAGGAAATACGAAATTTGTGTGACGGTGAACTTGTTAAAAGGTGAAGAAATACTATCAAGCAGTGTACATTATCAAATTACTTATCATATTAGTTAAATGTCAGATAATACAAGACAATAAATATACAAACCTACTTGATACCAAGTATATAAAATTAATGAAGTAGAGACAATATATAAAATTGGCTGTGTTACGTTCTTACCGTGCATTTTAGTATTATATTGTATATACGGAAGGTCGGGGAAATCCATTTGATATTTCCATAATTGATGAAAGGAGTCTCAAACCCAGGAAGGTGGAATGTGTTATGCAAACCCAAAGCACTTAACTGTTTCTTATTTTATTCTGACATCAACATATCGAACGTATACATTTAATTCCACTCACCAATTTAAAATCTACTTCTTAACTACCCACACTCCAGATACTTTGCAAAAACTATGGTAGAATATATAAATCTTTCGTATGCATGCAAGAGCTTAATTGAAAATTTCAAAAAGAAAAACTACGCAAAGAAACTTAAACTTAATATGGATTACTACACGTTAAAAACAAATAATTTAATTTAATAATTATCACATAAATACCTTTATTTCTTGTAATGCTCGCAGTCCTATTGCGATCACCCTATATTTGGTGACGATCGTTTTGTGTATTTTTCAGGCATTTTCAAACCGATTTAAAAAAAATTTTGGATCAGAGTGCACTTGCGCGATTTCGTTATTTAAATGAAACTTCATCGGCATATTTATGCCCCCTTACATGTGTTTGTATGCTAATGTTTGTGAAGTGTTAATGTGTAATTTGTAGTTAGTTGACGCGCATTGAACAAATGCATATCATTTAAAAAAACATGTAATCGGTCACTAAATAGAGAGTGATCACAATAGGACAGCGAGCAGTACAAGGAATAAAGGTATTATTTTATGTAAATATATCCAGTCCAATAAGGGAAAAACAAAATAAATCGATAATTATAAACATTCAATCCATTTTTGTTTAACGGTCTGCTGTATTGGCGGCCATCTTGGATTTTTATCCCATAAGAGCAATGTTAAATTTCAAACCATTTATTTCGTTTATTTTTTATCATAAAATTGTTTGCAAGGTCTCATTTTAAGCACAATCACAATACGCATCCGTCTTGCATTTTAGATTTTTTTTAATGCTTTTCTTTCGTTATGTAATTGACATTTTGTAATTATTGCAAAGTTTGAATTGTTTTCCTAACACAATAAAATATTAATAATGAAAAGTAATTTGCAAGCCGGATCCGAAATTTTATAAAGAATATTAAGTTTTTTTGTCAGCACTCAATTACAAAAGATGGATTTATAAAATGGTTTGAAATGAGGCAGTGTCGAAGCGCCCAGCTGCAAGAAATTGCACTGTTTGGATACGGTTATAGAGAGAAGCGCTTGCGTTTCCCGTTGCTTTCTCGTTTACTGGAGCAGACCCTTAAGAAGTGCGAATTTGGTGCAGTAGGATGTATTACACCAGGACGAGTCTATTCCATACAGTAATCTGCAGTTTTACAAACTGCCACGCGCAAACCTCCCTACCCTTTAAATTTTTTCAATAAACACAACCTTTTGTTGTTAACTTTAACACTTTCCCTCATCAAATAACACCCAAGTGTTTTCAGGCCTTATTTGACGTTGTTCCGTTGTACTACCCCGTTAGAACAATTTGAGAGGTTTGGCGAGGGCAAGAAAAAGAAAACTTTTTGTTTCCTATTCTTAAGTTTTTTAAATTTAAATTAGTTAGACCTTTTTTGTCTTTTGTGTAGTACACTAGCTCAATTCTAGACTCTTTTTCGGGATCGTTCCCTTTAAAGTTAAATTTGTAGTGATCCGTGAATAACTCACCTGCTGACTTAATTACACTAGAGCACTGAATGATTTTAGGATTAATTTGATTGGATTTGTAAATTATATATTCAAAATTTTTCTATTGAAAACACAAAAACGATTTATTAATTAACATAAATCCATTAACTTTGAAACAACAAATTATTATTTTCAAAAACACAATGAAATTTATTAATCTTTAACTTATAATTACATATATTGAAAAGTAGCAAAGTGATTAATTAATTTATTAATTAAAATTTGTATATTAATGATTATATTATTTACATATTTCGATTTGCCATTGTGAGTAATGAAATTTACTAAACGAGTTTACTTTATTCAATTTCCCCAGAATCTACTTGAATTTATTTATTTAGTTTATTTTAATTTATTTATTATTTTGTAAAAAAGGGATTTATTTAAAATTATAAGTAACAATGATCGTTTGCCACTTACAGAACACAAGAAGTTCGACGCGTAATTCCTTCTGTCGATTTCCAGCGATTTAAAGTTGTTCTCCTTAGTCCCCAAAATGGTTTCTTCGGCTTACAGTTGTCTTCTCCTAGACTCAATTAAAGTTGTCCTCTCCCAGTTGATTGTAGTATCTTTTGGCAAGATAGGCCGTTTATATGGATATTCTTCTCCCGAAATTATCACGACCCGACTTAGCTTTAGGCCGGAGCTAGAAACGTAACGCACACCGAATTGATCGCCCTTTGACTTTCTCTAAGTACCCTCGGAGCTTGGTCAGATGTCTTCTCGTTGGCGTTCCGTGCTAAACTGATGTTAAAGGGGATGCAGGCTTCTATCGTCGACTTTTTACTTGTCAAACCAGCATCTTCCTCTATGTAACAAGAAATCCTGATTTCTTGCTTTAGAAATATATTTTTTGGTCTTAATATATTTCCTGATTTATTTGATGAATTTTAGTGACTTTATTTCCCATCGATTAGGCCTAATTTAATTATTATCTTCATTTATTGAATTTCAATGTGCGGTCTGTTTTGCTCTTCGTAGTGGATCCGATGACGTCACTTCCCCCTCGCAGCTTCGGGCTTGACTTCATGTCCGTGCCTGTCGTTTTGCGAAATTTACTTTGATTTCATCCAAACACTATAACTTCTTTTTGCGTGGTCGGATTTTGATTTTGTTGACTTCTATGGATTGGTTGACGTTTTCTGGTTTCCCTGGAATTCGAATGGTGTTTCTACTCCTCTTCATTCTTGAGTTATAGACTTCGTTAGTTTTGCTTAAATTTTGAAATTTATTTCCTGTAAATTTGAAATTTTCCATTTTTTCTTGCTTGTATCCTCTTTGGTTGGTCTTGAAACGCGTAAATCTGGTGTTGGTTTTTTGATAGCTTGTTTGGTTATTTAGTTATTCAGCTTGTTGTTACTCTAATTGCCTTCGTTTGGTTTTCGGCGTCTCATTCCCCCCCATTAAAGCTCTTTTCATATCTCACATGGCATTACAATTTATTACCCATATATATACCCTATTTTATCAATATTTCCCTTTAATTAATCTCCCTTGTATTTATTATGAATTAATAAAACATTTTTTTAATTTATTTTATTTTTACAAAACTATTTATTTATATATATTGAACTTCGGCTTGATTATGCCCTATTATTGACTCTATTAAATGCTATTTTTTATGATTTAATTACATTTGAACTTTATGAGTTATTAGCCTTTTTATGCCCAAGAATGACTTTACACTTTATTTTTTAGCTATTAAACTTTATAACTTTATATTTTTTATTACTTTATTTTCTTAACCCTTTTTAACTCTACAAATGACTCTACTTTGTTTTTGGATTTTATTCAAATTCTGCAAAATCGATTTGTTTACGCTTACATTTTTGTCTATAACTTTTTAACAAATTATCATAACAAAATTATTTTTATTACTCCTTGCTTATTTAACTCTCCTTTTAACATAAATCTAATAATAACAACTTTTTTTTATAAAATTATAAACCCCTATCTTTCAATGCTAATTCATTTCTACCAAATTTAGACAAGACTGGACAAGTCAATTCCTGTCAGATCCTGCAAGGTTTTGGCTTGGTCTTGTCGCTAATGCATACGTCATAGTCTGCACTTATTTAACTAACACAATTTTAGTTAATTCTTCAAAATTATTAATAAATACTATTTTCACATTAGAAACTATTTTTTTATCTTAATTTTGGGCTTTTTTGACACCCTTTGGCTTTAATCTTTTGTTATATTGACTCTGAATTTATTTTAATTAATGTAATTAATTAACCCCAATTGGATCGGTCGATTGGCCGTTCCAAAACCTTTCATTGAATTTTCAAGACAAACTGTTGTAATTTTCTTGAAATTGTTCTTGAACGTACAAACTATAATTTGTAGATTACAAAAAATTATAAGTTAACATTTTTCTTAAATATATTTATATAAATAATGTGTCTGTTTCACTCGGGACAGCGAGGGACTTGAAACCCCTCTTAATATTTGCGAAATAATTTAATTTAGTTTATTTTTTAGGTAGGGAATTTTTCTATATTTACATAGAAATAATTTGGGTTAATATGATATTAATTAGCACATAAAAAAGATAACAGACAATGGGAACGCCTACATTATGTGGTATATGCACTTTGCACAAACGCTTTGTACTCATATTGCATACACAATAGATTGCAGGCGTTCTACAGGCTTCATTACGTGTTGTCTAACCGATGTTAGTACAATGAACAATTCTTGCATATTTGATGGTAACAATTTTTCGAACATTAATGGCTTATTCGAATGGCATATATGTTTCACCAACCCTTCAGGGCTGTAGGTTCGAAATTAATAGATTTAATATAATGTTAAAAAAAAAAACAACTATTGAAAAAACCCCGATTTTTTATATTATTAATCGGGTTCAGGATGTTTCTTAAATAATAGTTTGTAAAACTTCTAGAGTGGAATTCGTTTGTCGAAATAACTAAGTACACAGATAAAGTTCTTAAAACGTTTTTTTAACTTAACGTTTAAAGTAATTAAAATAATTCGGTCACGCAGCTGAACCGCTGACTTGAGTTTGAGCGAATTTCCAAAATTAAGATTACATGTTTTATGGTTTCAATCGACAATTTTTGAAATGGGTCTACTCACGAAGGCGTTGAATATATTAGTAGAGTATGTTTGCACCTCAATCTCCGGCTCACGCGCTGCTTCGTTCCGCTCGCACCTCGACCTTGCGGCCTCGGATTATTAACTGTTTTGCTTAGCTTCGCGAGTTTGCATCCTGGCCATTGGCCTCGGAACAGAAGCTACCCTTAAGGTAAAATCCCCTACGAGAATTTAAAACCGCTATATTTATGGCATTTTAAGTTTTGATCGATTTGGGGGGGGGGGGACCAGACGGGCTATAAGGTCGTGTAAAACAAACTGTGCAGAATAAACTCTTAAATTTATTGTTTTAGGCAAAAATCAAAAAGTTTCATTTTAGAACAGAAAATCTCAAAAAATGTTATTTCCAGCCAAAAAACATGCTTGTTGGATATTTTGTACAATACTTTACGTGATAATACTATTTTTATAATACGCGATATTACAATACCTTTAACTATTTTCTAACAATAATTTGAAATACATTTTTATTATTATTTCCACGTTTAGTTGATTTGAAATTTATCCTTTTTTATTATTTAATTACTCTGATTTTAATAATGACTTTTTGTTGAAACCTTGCGTAATTGTTCTTTATTACTTGAGTTATTTTCCCCTATTTACTCTTATTTGAATCTCCTTTCACTTTTTAAGTTATAGGCCTTTTTTGGTCTCAGAATGACTTTAAAACCCCATTTTTCCTATTAAGTTTTATTATTTTAAAATTTAATTTAGTTGATTACTATTCACCCCTTTTAGGTTTCTATTTGGTTTTTAATTTTATTTAATACTTAAAAGTTTTTTTACTTTTGGTCTTACATTTGTTCTGTAATTTCTGAATTAATGATTCTACTAAATTTCTTTTAATATCTTTTTAATTAGTTTTATCTCCTTCTTCTAACTGAATAAAAATAATTAAAACGATTACAATTATAAAATTGAACATAAGTTCTAATGGACCTAGCAACAGCGATATGCCGAAAAATGTTTGCAATGTTAAAAACAAGAATTTTCTTGCCGTTTCATGTCTTTCCGACTTTGCGTATTGCAGATCTCCTCTGAATGCTATTACATTGCAATGGATTCTTTTATAAAAACTTTTCTAATTTTATTCATAACTTTCAAAATGTGTAATTTTCCTCAAATACTTTTGTCATTGTTTTTATTTTGTCTTGTTTTGCGGATTCGGATACATTCTTTCAAAATTTGAGTTTATTAAAATGGTTTCTTATGCTTTTTTCATTTCAATTTATTTTATTTCCTCATAATAACAGCCGTGCCCACATGCGTAGCCTGTGCGTGGGCACAAATAGCATCTGAAATATTCACAAGGAAGACATATTTTAGGCCTAGTCTACATTAGAAATTACAATTTAAATACAATATAGGTTGAGTGGGAAGTGCCAAACGGAAGAATTCAAGTCAATATCGGATCAGAATAACCCGGGTCAACAAATTAACACTGCATCAACACACTGAGTATTTACAATATTTAGTGAGCGAGATGGGGTATGACAATTGATAAGCTATAATTAGCAAGTCTAATTAGTGCTTCGCGACATGCTAACTAACCGTCGCAGTGTGTACCAAATTTAAACAAAATCGGACATAAAATGCGGCCGTCAGAGTGCGAACACATATATACAACATTTTTAATGACACCCCAAAACGTGTTCAGGGGTCCATGATCGGTGTTCATTGATTTTTCCCACCTTAGAATCATTACACTGCAATAGTTCATTTACTTTTTCACTGTACTATAGTATAGAGAAAGTACAGTGATCGCAAACAAAATCGATGTCGAGATTTTTGTGGATATATCCGTTTTGGTACCCACTGAGTAAAAAAAAAATTTTTTTACAAAATGTCTGTTTGTATGTGCTGTATGTATGTATGTCTGTATGTATACAAAGCTAGAGATAAAACTATTCGATCGATTTCGAACAAATTTGCACCAAACAAGTCAATTAGACCTGTATGGATGAACGAAAAAGGGTTTTGCAAAATGTTGAAAAACAACCCTCTTTTTGGCCAAAAAACCCCCCAAAATCAGTTATTTTTTAAAATAAAAAACCGGTTCTAAAGATATTGATAAAATTTGGCTTATTTGTAGCGCTTAATGTACCCTACAATATGCAAAAAGCCGCACCTTTCAAAAAATTCTCGTTTAGCTAATAATAATAATAATAACTGATTTTTGGGGGTTTTTCGGCCAAAAAGGAAGTTATTTTTCAAAACGTGTTCTCGTGAATCTATACACGCCTAATTGACATGTTTGGTGCAAATTCGTTCGAAATCGATCGAATAGTTTCTCTCTTTAGGTAATAATAATAATATTTACCAGTTACTGTCCTACTTTAATGCAATTATGAAGTCACAGTTGGGGTTACATACGGTGGTTGGCGTGCGAAGCACTTAATTCACTGTGTATGGAAAATACTCCCAATACGGTGGTTGGCGTGCGAAGCACGCATTGCACTGTGTATTGAAAATACTCCCAATACGGGGGTTGGCGTGCGAAGCACGCATTGCAATGTGTATGGAAAATACTCCCAATACGGGGGGGTTGGCATGCAATGCACTGTGCGTCGGCCGCTTCTTATAGTGTTCAGTGTCAAGCTCACATTTGCGTGTTAATAGTTTAAATATGTTTGCGAGAAAGTATGTGCCAGTTCCTATAGAAATTCGCTAATAATTTCCCTCTTGCACTTATTGATTGCAATGTAGGTAAACAAATTATCGTAGACAGAGTGTACAGCTTTTAAACTGAACTTTATTAAATACAACTATTTCTTATAGAAACGTTTGATTTGCAGTTTTGTTGTTATGAAAACTGATTTATTATATAATATTTCCCTTTGATTTCGAGGCAAGGTTTTGTTATTTTGATGAGTAGGGAACTGTCAAGAGTTCAATAGAGCAAACAGTTATGATGCAGGCAACATTTCAAAAGGGTAAACTGTGTCAAGCGCTCGGGAAGTAAGGGATTTCACTGAGAGAGCAATTTATTAAAAGCTTCTCTTATTTAACTAATGTTATTTCTCCGAAATAAATTCCTCCCTTAGTGAATGCTATACATCAAAAGGAATTGGATTTCCTTGTATATTTCATAACCAAACAC
The DNA here is from genome assembly GCA_018207615.1 of Philaenus spumarius. NCBI lineage: Eukaryota > Metazoa > Arthropoda > Insecta > Hemiptera > Aphrophoridae > Philaenus > Philaenus spumarius. The sequence continues at coordinate 548,285 of JAGFPH010000400.1, read as the reverse complement.
TCTCCTCAACCATTTTTGGAAACACGGAACACGTGAGTAGAACTGTAAAACAACTACTGTTTACGCTGTATTTATTGATTATGTTTCGTTTCATTGACTGACGTTCATTTATAATGATGTTTACTATACAGGGTGGGTAAAAAGTTTGAGAACGGCTTAATTTTTCGTATTTTAAGGAAAATTTGAAGGTAGATGTGATTGAAGCGCGGAACCTATGACATATATATGTGCATAAATATATGTATATATAATTGGGGAAACCCCTGCGTGCGCCGCACGCTAACTCCGTCGGAACCTTCTATACTCATAATCATGATATGTTTTCATTATAATAAAGGTGTAGGATTAATAATAAATCCAAAGTTAAGATGATAAATAATGTTAAATGTTCAAATCAAATTATTTCGTGGTTTATATAAACTAGTGGACCCGGCAATGCTTCGCTATTGCTATTGCTTGATTTACCTAACCTAAAATTATATTCAGTTTTTGATCCAAATCAGTTGTTGATCAAAATCAGCTGTTGATCAAAATCAGCTGTTTTAAGCTTTTCATAGGAACAGCTGTTTTTTGTGCCCCTGATAAAATCAAAAGAAATCTTTCTTCTTCGTCCTTAAGATTGACCTTCCATAAGATTAACATTGAAACTTTGAGGGCCACTGGGGCGTATCCCTGAGGACCGATGTAAATTATAATGGGATTCTGCTCATCTACAGGACACTACCTTTCTAACGGTATGCGCGAATTTCTCCTACGATGCACACAAGCTGAGAAAAAAGGACGACAAGTTTTGTGCTTGCCTATTAATATATAGATTGCGATTCCATAATATACATGCATTTCATTGAATGACGTTCATTTATAATGACGTTTAATGTTTTACTATTCAGGGTGGGTGAAAAGTCTGAAAACGGCTTAATTTTTCGTATTTAAAATACGTATTTGAAATACGTTGTGTGCCATATCGTTTGAAAGTTTATTTAATTCTAAATACAAAAAGAATAATAGTTAATATTAAAAAAAAAAAAAAAAAAACAGTACATGGAAATGGGGCAAAATCGGAAAACACGTTTTCGTTGGTTTTTTGCGGCCTTTTTACTTTCTCACTATACTATAGTATAGAGAAAGTATAGTGATCGCAAAAAAAATCGATGTTGAGATTTTTGTGGAAATATCCGTTTTGGGACCCCCTGAGTCCAAAAAAGTGGTTTTTACAAAATGTCTGTCTGTATGTATGCCTGTATGTCTGTATGTCTGTATGTCTGTATGTAGACAAAGCTAGAGAGAAAACTATTCGATCGATTTCAACTAAATTTGCACCAGACATGTCCAGTACGCCTGTATAGATGCACGAAAAAGGGTTTTGAACAATTTTGAAAAACAACCCCCTTTTTAGCCAAAAAACCCCCAAAAAATCAGTTATTATTTTTTTATAAAAAAACGGCTCTAACGATTTAACTAAAATTTGGCTTATTTGTAGCCTTTAATGTGCCCTACCATATACAGAAACCCGCATCTTTCTAAAAATTCTCGTTTAGCTAATAATAATAATAATAATAACTGATTTTTAGGGTTTTTTGGCCATAAAGGGGGTTGTTTTTCAAAATTTTTCAAAACCTTTTTACGTGCATCTATAAAGTCCTAATTGACGTATTTGGTGCAAATTTGTTTGAAATCGATCGAATAGTTTTCTCTCTAGATAATAATAATAATATTTATTAGTTAATCTCCAACTTTAATAAAAAAAACTCTCCTACCCCACCCTACAAGTCACTGTGAATCTGTTTAGTAATTTAAATATGTTTGTGAGAAAGTATGTGCCAGTTCCTGGTACCGTTTATTTAATTGGTTAAAGATATGGATGTAAAAATTTCACCGTTGGTTTTCTCTTAAAGTTCTACAACGAAATGATCACATGACCACCTTCGTAAATAAAAAAACAAAGTTACATTCAAGATGGCGGCATACATTTTTTTAAATCTTAATAAAGTAGTATTTTTACATATAGTAGGTTCCTCAATCACATCTACCTTCAAATTTTCCTTATATACGAAATATTAAGTCGTTCTCAAACTTTTCACGCACCCTGTAGATCAATTATTATGCAACACTGCAGAAGGAACAAACCACACACAAAAATCTTACTACTGTATTAAAAAAATCTTGTCCTTCACGCAAAAACTTAGTCCCTTCTACGCATGCGTCATCTAGCTAGGTCCCTATCCCGATCCCGATCTAAAGCGGTCCATACACGGGCGAGTTAAGGGTCTGCTCCAGTAAAAATAAAATGGATTTTTATTCCATAAGAGCAATGTTAAATTTCATACCATTTATTTCGTTTACTTTTTATCATAAAATTGTTTGCAAGGTCTCATTTTAAGCACAGTCACAATACGCATCCTTCTTGCAATTTACATTTTTAAAAATTTCTTTCATTTGACAAGTAACTGACATTTTGTAAGTACAAAGTTTGATTTTTTTCCTAACACAATACAAAATTAATAATGAAAAATAATTTGCAAGAAGGATCCGAAATTTTATAAAGAATATTCAGTTTTTTTTTTCAACACGCAATTACAAAAGATAGACTTATAAAATGGTTTGAAATGAGGCAAAGTCAAAGCGTTCAGCTGCAAGAAATTGCACTGCTTAGATAGGGATACAGTGATACCGGAAGTGCGTTTCCTGTTACTTTCTCGTTTACTGGAGCAGACCCTTAAGCTCACGAGCCAAGCTCGGAGGAAAATCACCATACACGTGTTTTGATTGTTTCCGAATTTGGCTCGTCTACTTCAGTTGGAAATATGAGTTTGTCAAAGAAGGTTGCAGCAGCAGTTATTGGTGTTTGTGAAAAAGAAACGTAAAAATCGCGAGTTGTCGAAGACCTGGCTACTGAATAGGAAGAGGTTTAGCCATATGAATTTACTGGATTTCGTCAGAAGTGATAATCCAGAAGACTTTCAAAACTACATTAGGATGACGGAATAAAATTATAATGTTCTTCTTCAAAAGGCGAAGCCTTTCATAACAAAAAAGGACACTATGATGCGAAACGCGATAACACAGGAGGAACGGCTTACAGCTTGGGAAGGGGCAAACCCGACTCGAGAGGCACCACACACGGCCGAGTCGAGATGAGCCGGACAGAAGACGGTGGCGAGCCCAGCTAGGCTCGGCTCAGCTCGGCTTAAAATTGGCCATACAAGGGCAAATCTGTCTAGTTCAGGCGCGAGCCAAACTCGCCCGTGTATGGACCCCTTAAGGGCCTCTGCTCGAGTGTACAATAATTTGATTGAATTTGTTTCTCCGTGAGGCACCGCGACGGATAGCGAGTAGGAGGAGAGCCCTTTAGTTTTATGGAACAAATATTAGCAAAAACAACTAAATAAAGTAAAAAACCTAGCTTTGACAGTTTTATCAGAATCTTTTAAATTCACTATTCCTACAGTAGAAACTATTATTTTTACAAATGTTTCCATTTCAGGAATTAGTACGCTTATTGTTCTAAATCTGTAGCCTATACAGAGTGTTCATAAAGTTCCTTTAACCCCTTCATTCTATTTGTTACTGAAAATAAGTTTATATGACACAAATTTGTATATATCTTGTGTTGCATAACAGGACAAATTTGTTGACATATATGAATGACCCTCTAAGATTGTTGGGGCTTAGAGGGGGAGGGGGGGTGCGTTAACACATTAAAATGTTAAGGTAGGTAATACACCAATGTAAAGCTTAATGAAAGACAAACAGAATGGCGCAAACTAGCGCTTAGCATCTTGCTTCGTTTCAAAGTACTGTAATGTTCAAAGTCCTGGAAAATTATATTTTTATTATAACATCAAAGCAGGGGTTATTGATTTATTAATATTAGGAATAAGTAGTTGTTGAGTATACTATTTTTTTTCACAAGGTCACTGACTACTCGGAACCATTTAATTAAAATCACACTGTACACTCTGAGTCTTTCCAGCGAGAAGAAGATCTGCAAGCTATTTTTTTTTTAGAAGAATAAGTACAGAACATAATAATTCGACCACGCAGCTGAACCGCTGACGTGAGTTGAGCAAATTTCCAAAATTAAGTTTATAGGCCTATGTTTTAGGGTTTCAACCAACAATTTTGGGAAATAGGTCTATTCACGACGGTGCTGAATAGTTGGAAAATGGTTCGACGCCATTCCGCATATTGGGAGTATCTTCAATACACGATGCATTGCGTGCTTCGCACGTCATCCCGCGTGTTGGGAGTATCTTGAACACACAAAACATTGCGTGCTTCGCACGCCAACCCCCGTATTGGGAGTATCTTCAATACACAATGCATTGCGTGCTTCGTACGCCAATCCCATGGTAGAATCCACCACATGGCTTTGAACCGGGTACTTCTATGGTATTTTACGTTTTGATCGATTTTGGAGGAACCAAGCGAGCTATAAGGTCGCGTAAAAAAACAATATGTGCAGAATATTATCCTACATTTATAATTGAGAAAAACACTAAAAAAAATTAATTCTAGTAGGAAATATCTAAAAAAGTAGTTACTTCCGGTCAAAAACGTGCTTTCGGTTGTTGGATTTTTTGGCTAACGAACTCGTCCGAGCGACGTAGACAACCAACATGTGTACCAAATTTGGACCAAATCGGACTTAAAATGCGGCCGCTAGAGTGCGAACACATATATACATTACAACGGATATTAGCCGTTGTAAGGCGGGAAAAATCGGATTTTTATATTAAATTATAAAATTCGATGTTTTCAAGGCCGGACTTCGGTGAGTGTCAATTGTTAGTCAAAAATACAAGTTAAATCAGAGCAAGGCTTATCTCCCAAGATGAACCTTGATCAAGGACACGTCAAGAAAGGAAATCGGACTTAGCCTGAAAGTAGCTTAGTTTTAGGGGAATAAAGGAATCCGGGAATTTTATGCATTTGTGATTTTCATGGTTTAATTCGTAGCGCTAAACGCGTGAGTTACGGCCGTGTGAATTTCAAATCGTAAAAGGTAACACTACCAAAGTAAACAGGGGTTAAAGTTAAGGGAAAAGTTCAATTTAACTCGAAACTGAAAAAGTCAGACATTTTTAGAATCTACATAAGTAGACGAAAATAAAAGGTTAAATAAGAAAAAGTCAAATTATTGAAAATAAAAAAGTTAGCTCAAGTGTCAAATTTCACACACCCTAAAAAGGGAGAAATAATTAAAATCAAAGGTTTCCACTCACAAGAGTTATTAGAGAATGAATGGTTCTGGGTAAAAAAGGGAACAAAAAGTACAATTAAATTAGGATAAAAGGGTGAGAGTTTTCACGCCTTTTAAAGTAATAAAAGTTGAATTTTTGAATTTTTAATAATAATAAAGTAAAGAGATTTAGGGTTAGATTAACATTGTATCGTTAGGAAACCAGTAACTTAAACATTTTTCGCGTAGTAAATAAAAAACCCCCAAAGAACTTTTTTGCGATTGTAGGCTAAGTCCCAGAAGAGAAAAAATTGTAAAAGTGGTGAAAAGTGTTAGAACTGTACAGGTGTTAAAGACAATCAGCGTAAACAAACAAAAAAGACATTGAACTTCGCGTAAGACAGTCGCGGAAGTCGCGGGAAAGCGTAGACGTGCCGCGCACGCGTAAAAATCACAGTACAGACACGATTCAAAAACGTACGGATAGCCAAAAACAATCTGGAAAATGCGCAAAAAGAATATTAAGGAAAACTAAAAAGGAAAAAAAGATACAGCGAGAAATGGAAAACAAGTAAGATTCAATAGGCAAAGTGGAAGGGATGAAGCCGCGGTTACAGAAAGGGGCATCAACTAACAACCAAATTAACCAGGGAAATTGGTGTTTTCCAGGAAAATGGAAGGAAAAGAAAAGAAGAAAATTATATAAATTTAACCAGTGCGAATTTAGACATATTTCTAGACTAAAAAAGTTTATAGAAAAGGAAAATTAGCTTACTGAAAAAATGATGGAAAGGGCTTGTAAGAAATGACGTCACGAAGTGTATAAAGGCTTGGACGCGGACAATCGGGGAGGACTCTCGGAAACGCACTCTCGCAATTACGCACTCTCGCAATCACGGACTCACTCAAGACTCAAATTGTTACGAATGTAGACTTCACGTCACTTTGCAGCAAGTATTATTCTACCAGTTCGTATACTACGTGTTATGCTAAAAAGCCTTAGTATCACGAGCACTACTATATTTTTTCTTCGTTAAACTTAAGTAACTTTCAACTATAATATAAACTACAAGTCAGAAGTAGTTCTTCAGGAGTAACTCTACGGCCTATCCAAATGAGTTAACGCAAAAATAACTCTATTTGGCGATATTGAGACGACGTAGGCAATCCTTCAGGACATGATCTTCTAAACGGAACTTCACTTCTCACGAACCAAGGAAGAAATAGGATCAACTGTAACTCTACTAGATTCTACCAGATCTGCTCTTCAAGTACATCTGTAGCCATCATATCAACCCAACAACTTTAAATCAGAAAATCCAGGCTACCAGACACAGCATCCTAGCAGCTCCAGCACCAGCCGATCAACATAGCGGCATCCATCACGGAAAACCGGAGGTGAAAAACGCTGAATTAAGGTCTGTGTAAACGAGAATACGTTGTCCCCCATTTTAATTAATTGCCTGAGTAAATTCAATAAAAATATTTAAAGTACTGGTTGAGATAGGTTAGTTTCAAATTAAATTCAAATCATAAAATTAAACAAATGTAAATTCGATATTCCCTAAATTTAAATAATAAATGTAAATAAATTAAATTCAAATAAATTAAAATTAAATTGATTATAAAATTAAATTGTCTGCCAAGCCTATTCCAAATTAGAATTATAGGTTTAACATTAATATTGTATAGAAATTGTATGTACAAGCAGATGGTGAGAAAAGCGAGTTGTTTATGTTGAATTTTGAAAAAGTTTTGATTTTGATTTTTGAATAAATTAATTATTAATTTTTATACTGAAATACTGAGAGTAATCAATTACCTGTTTTATGGTTATCCATTCATGATATTTTCCTTTATTAGAAATAGTCTAATAAATGTGTTTAGCTGTAGAAATAATCAAAGCACAAATAAGGTAAGTTATAAGGGCTGTTCCACTGTTCTCATTTCCCTGAGATCAAAAATAATCAAGAGTTCTCGTAAATTAAATTCAGAGCTAGTAAACTTATTAATTTCTGGAAGCTATTTTAAAGTGTTAGAGGCAGTCGAAATACTTATAGAAATAGGTATCAGACACCCAGTTGCATCACCTAAGCTAAAGATAAAATTTTGGCTAAAGGCTTCCAGTAGGTGTTGTAACTTATTGTACAACAAAAGAGCAACGTCAGCACGCGATTGTTCGTTGCATAATTGCCTCCCGTAACGTGGGGCTAGAAAAGTCTCGAACGGGGTGTTCCGTTGTATAATATATATATACATATATATATGATTTTTAATGACACACCAAAACGTGTTCTGGGGACCATGATCGGTGCTCATTTGCTACTCCCGACCTTGGGTCCTACCACAAGGGCCACTGCAATAGCTCATTTTTCCTATGGAAATTCGCTAGTGAAGAATCCAATAAAGTAATTTAATTTCCTACAGCGTTACAAAGTCTGGGATTTATGATAAAAATATGATGTTCGATATTAAAGTTAGTCAGCCGGTCGGGGTTTATAAGTTAATATGAAGATTTAAAAGCTGAGCAAATCAAAAATTAAACCTCATCGTCATAACTTATACGAACGATATTTGCGCTTGTCTTTTTACGGTGAAATTTACGAGCAGTTTAGCAAATATGTTGTAAACGCTAAGAAATAAGTCGAACATTATTAAAGCAATAAATTTAACCCACACATTATTGTAGTCGTCGAAACATTCGCGGTCTGGTCTCGTATCTCCCTAGGCTGCTGTGGTTTTAATTTGGTGTTTTTATTAACGCCTAGAGGGAAAGAGAGGGTCAAAACATCCTCCCTTTATTAACTACTTTAGCATCGATGCTGTACAAACTCTGAATGAAATAAAAGTAATTACCAACATAAGTGTATCGTTTTTAATAAAATATTTGAACTAGTCAGACATGTTTTACAACATTACCGGAGGGCTCTACTCAGTGATCGCTTCGTTCACCAACTCCCGCGGCGAAGCAAACGCAAACAGATTATTGTAAGCTCTGATATTTCCACAGAAATTACGATTGGTCAGGACAGAAGCACTTGAGTTGGAGGAGGGTGGTGGGGGTAGCGGTAACCTTGATTCTGGCGCATGCGAAGTAGGGCGCAGAAGTTTTGCGTGAATAAAATAATTTTTTTCAAAATAATAGAGATATAATAGGAGTGTTGATAAAAACAAAACAAATGATAACTAATGAATATCTAAACTTTGGGAATACAATAAAACAATAATAAATAATAAGAATTAAATTTCTTAAAGTGAAACATAACAACAACAAAATAACAGAAACAAGCCAAAAGATAATAACAAAAATACAATAAAATAACTTAAACATTTTTGGACTTCTAGCCTCCAGGATTGTATAATAATATTAAAATTTGTTTATTATCATATATGGTCCGTCACAATACTTGTTTGTTTGTTGTTTAAATTACCGGTTTCGACATTTCTATGATGTCATCGTCAGATATTCAAACACAGTCATAATAAATAAATAAATACACGTAACACACACTATAAAAACACCAAACAAAAACACTATCCAAGTTTTTAACATTGACACAGAAAAGGTGATCACCATGCATGGTTCACTGTGGAAGTCAAGTGCACACTTCACTTGAACTTCCTCTGCACTTGACTTCCACAGTGAACCATGCATGGTGATCAAATTTTCTGTGTCAATGTAAAAACTTAGATAGATTTTTTGTTTAGGTGTTTTTATAGTGTGTGTTACGTGTATTTATTTATTATGACTGTGTTTTAATATCTGATGATGACATCATAGAAATGTCGAAACTGGTCATTTAAAAAACAACCAAACAAGGATTGTGACGGACCATATAAGGCAATAAGCAAATTTTAATAATAAAATAACATGTAATTATTACTTTAATGACAGTTTTATTGAACTGTCATAAATGATGAGCCATAAAACCAACCTATTTTAGTCTTATAATTTCTCAGCTGTTAACTGTTGGAGAGTTCATTGTTGAGGCAAATAACTGTTTAGTTAATGTCATTTTGAGGTTAGTTAACATGGATCAGTTGTTAGCGCAGCATCGTGCTTTTTTGTCATAGAGTCATTTTTCAAAAGTAACGAATCTGTGATTTCTACACAATGTCGATTTCGTGCTGACTTCAACGTCGGTCGTCATTGTGCCAATCCAAGTCGAAAAATTATTCTAAGGTGGGTTGATAATTTCCGGAACACGTCTTCTGCACTCAAAATCAAACCTAGTGGCAGACCTCGTACAGTCTCGCCGGAAAACATTGAATTGGTTCGCGCAAGTGTGCTGCAGAGTCCTAAGCGCTCAGCCCGTAAACAATCAATTGCTTTGGGAATTTCGAATATTGCTTTGTCCATTTAATATTGCATTTGGATTTAAATTTCCATCCCTATAAAACAGTGATGACTCAGAAACTAAACGAGAGGGATTTCGATTCACGCCTTACCATGTGCCATAGACTATTGCAGCTTGTGAATGAAGCGAATCTCCTTCAAGTACTGGTCATGTCGGATGAATCTCATTTTTGAATTGTCGGGATAAGTTAATAAACAGAATTTTCGGTATTGGTCTGCCGAGAATCCAAGAGAACTTTATGAACGATCACTTCATCCACAAAAAGTGAGTGTTTGATGTGGAGTGGCGCGGTTTGGGATCATTGACCCATATTTGTTTGAAAACGATATGGGAATGTCACAGTTAACTCGGAACGCTATGTGGCCACGCTCAGAAATTGTCTGATGCTACAGTTAAGTCAGTTAGGAATCGACACAAACTCTATTTGGTTCCAACAGGATGGTGCGACTTGTCACACATCAAATGAGTCAATGCCAGTTTTACGTCAACCGTTTCCAGAACATTTGATTTCCCGGTTTGGTGATGTTTCATGGACTGCGCGATCCCCATACCTCACCTCTTGTGACTTTTGGCTATGGGGCTATCTAAAGAGTAAAGTCTTCGTTTCAAAGCCCCATAATATTCAAAGCAGTGCATAAGGAACGAGATCGCTGCAATTCTTCAGTCAATGTTGAGGAAGGTAACAGCGATTATGCAGAAGAGGTGGGGGGAGGCTGTGTGGAAGTGGAAGGACGACACTTGACAGTATTTTTCATAAGTAGAAATGGCAAAATAATGCATCATTTTAGTTTGGTTTGTAACGTTAAACTATGTTTTGTTATTGAGTTATTTCATTTAAAAAATGTCCTGTTATTTGGCTCACCCCGTACAATAAAAAAAATCATCCTAAAATTAAGATAACATTGTGAAAAGTGTTTTAATGTACTTATGATGTGTGTGTACATCGAAATCGGAGGATAAAAGAAGAAGTCCTGAATGACTGACTAACTGATTCATAATAAACGTACAGCTAAAAATAAGATAGCTAGAGCCTTAAAATTTTCAGGGTACCTTCATAGTTTAACATAGAAGTGCACAACATAGGACTTTGCAAAACATTGTTTTTAAGGGTTGCAAATGGGCAAATACGGTGGTTCGCTCGTTGCCCTATCACAGATAAAACTGCTGATTTGAAACAAAAGCTTAGCAACACAATTCTAGATGTGGCCTACTCTGGACCAATACACGTTTGTAGCATGCAATTACATTCATTAAAAAAATTTAGAATCAGATAATTATTTTTCACAACCAACAGTTTTTAGGTTAGGTTAACAAAATAAAAACAAACACAAACAAAACAATAAACGGAAAATGTTAACAGTATTATAATTCAAACGTCTGGTGGTGTTACAAATAAAGTATCTGATTTGGATCACAAGCTGAACACAATTTTAGGTTAGGCCTATAATACTCAACCAACGTTTCTTGAAAGCATTTAGATTTATTACGGAAACTGAAAGCCAGATATGAGGATGCAACTACACCCGATTCCACGTTCACCGTGCAGTACAGAGCGCCCATAAGCCATGTTATCCGTACGACAGTCTCAACTGTACCAGCCAACAAAAAACATCAACTCCCATGCAACGCTCGGTCAGTTGACGCAACCCGCATGACAATAAACGTGATGTTCCCTGTCATGGTAGTAGCATGCCTATTCTCCCGTAAAGCGGCCCATACACTACGTGCGCATTGCACGTCGTGCACGCTCGGCATGCCAAAAATTTACGAAACGTGCTAGTGTATGGAGAAAAACGTGCCATGCACAGCGTACATTGCACGGCACGGTGGCAATCAGACCGGGTTTGAATTTTGGCACGCCGTGTGGGCCTGTTCCGTGTTATGACATACCATCCAATGTTTCCACTAGCACGTCGCGAGCTAAACTGAACCTCTAGTGTGCGTAGTGTATGTATGGGCCGCTTAAGACCTGTACTGCACGGTGATCGTGTCGAGTGTAGGTCCGTTAGCTAACTATACCACAACTCCCTTATAAAATGTTGCAATACTCTTCAAGTTATTTAAGGTTCACTTACTTCTTTTTGCAGACTGCAATGAAAACGACATGGTTGCTCTTCTTGACAGCTCTCAGCGATCTGGAACAAAATATTTTCTGAAATTATATGATTTAATTCTTTGGCAACACATTAAACTAAATAAAAAAAAGTAGAAAGGAACTGTCTCATACCCAGGTGCCCACTGCTATGTTAACACGTTCACCGCTACGTAAATTTATATTTCCTATGCTAGAAGCTGACCTTTTATTTTTTATATATTTCTAGCCTAAATGAGTTGAAATTACTTTATTTTTTATTTTTGAACCTTTCTACGTAATAATCACTAATATTTTAAAGCGGACGCACATGTGCGTCCATAGCACATAGGCTTAAAATTGGCGTGCGAAGCACGCACAGCTCTATGCATTGAAAATTCTCCCAATATGGAGGTTGGAGTGCGAGGCACGCAATGCTTTGTGTATTGAAAATACTCCCAATACGGGGATTGGCGTCAGAGAGTATGAAAATTGTAGTATACTCTTGTATAAAAATTACTTCCGGTCGAAAGACGTACTTTCCGTTGTTGAATTTTTTGGCTACGAAATCGTACGAGCGACTTAGAAACCAATGTGTGTACTAAATTTAGACACAATCGAACGTAAAATTGCGGTTGTTAGAGTGTGAACACAAAAATACACACACATATATATATATTTATATATAATTGTTAGTGTTATTCGTGTATATTTATATATAATTTGTAATGACATCCTAAAACGTGAGGACCACGATCAGTGCTCACTGACCACTTCCGACCGTTCACTAATGTTTTAGGGTTCCGTGAATGACACCGTCCGTTATATTCGTCATTTTATAAAATCACCTTTGCAACAGGAAAATATTTGTAAAGATAAAGTCAAGGTTTTGAGATTTAACTTTCTCTGTAGGCCTACTAAAAGCTGAAAAGCTTGATAAAGTAACAAGCCATTTGCAAAGCACTCGACTTTGTTTGATACGTCCATAGCCGAGCAGGCGGGCGGTATAAAGGTAAAGCAAATTATATAAGTATATAAAAGCACCGTGTGGTCTACTCTCAGGGGAAACTGGGTTAACTTTTCCGACTGTTTGTGTGGGGAAACATTTTCTTTAACCACATCGAGTTCAATCTGGGAATATTGTTTGAAATGTACGCCAAGAAACAATACTTCGTTACATTTTACTGAGGGTATTATAATCGTTGTAATCTGGAAATTTGAATATTCCGGGTTTACAATAGATCGTAATTTGTCCTCATTCACTTCCAGTCCTTAACCTCTCTGAAACTGTATAATAATTCGATAACGCTGCTAAGCCGCTGAAATCCGCTAAAAACTAAGAAAACTTGGAGGCAGAACATAATTCTACAAAGTTAAGATCCTCAAATTACAAGTTAATCAAATATTTTACAAACTGTTTATTGTATAACAGGGCTTGTGAAATTTTATTACGAACAAGCAGGGGTACTCGAGGCGTTGCTTGCAGATATGATTACTCGAATGAAAGACATGTACGCCCACACGTTTAGAGAGTTTTGTCCAATCAATCTATATTTCCAATTCATTTAGGCTTACATAAATAATAAACTTTGCGCCAGTAAACGCCAAAATCTAAAGTACTTTCTAGAACGTTCCGTAACAGGAAGCCCCTTCGATGGTGGAATGGTAGAACATTCTGGAATATTCTATAAAATTCTATAACATTCTAAAATATTCTCGAACATTGTAAAACATTCTGGAATTTTCTGTAAATTTCTACAACATTCTAAAACATTCTCGAACATTGTAGAATATTCTGAAATATTCTGTAAAATTCTACAACATTCTAAAACATTCTGGAACATTGTAGAACCTTCTGGAATATTCTCTGAAATTCTACAACATTTAAAAATATTCTCGAATATTGTAGAACAGTGTGGAATATTCAGTAAAATTCTAAAATATTCTCAAACATTGTAGAACATTCTGGAATATTCTGTAATATTCTACAATCTAAAACATTGTTGAACATTTTAGAACATTCTGGAATATTCTGTAAAATTCTACACCATTCTCCAACATTCTCAAACATTGTAGAACATTCTAGAATATTCAGTAAAATTCTATAACAAAACATCCTCGAACATTGTAGAACATTCTGGAATATTCTTTGAAATTCTACAACAT
>JAGFPH010000400.1:513015-530229 GCA_018207615.1 Philaenus spumarius | reverse complement strand
AACGTCTCACCATGTAACGCTTGATAACACACGAAACGTGTCACCGTGTAACGCTTGATAACACACGGAACGTCTCTCCGTGTAACGCTTGATGAAGCATGGAACGTCTTATCGTGTAACGCTTTTCGGTTAATTCCGATATTCGCTCGGGTAAACTCGGGTATTTTCTCTCTCCCTCTCAACTTCACTGTACGTTAGACGTGTGCGCATCGGAGATTACATAAGTTACGTGTAATGATATTAACCTAAAAAGAACTTATTAGGTTCCACTTAACTAAATACACAACGGTTATTCTGGAGAGATTTGATTTTATTGTAATCCTAAACAATAACTAATTTAAATCAAGGAAGGTTCCTTTAAGAATCTACGTTAGGAAAGATTTTATTTTATTGTGATCTTAAACAACAACTAATTCAATTCAACGAAGGAACTTTTAAGAATATAGGCTGTTTAGTAAATTGCACTGGAACTTATGGTAAGATCCAAGGTCAGGAGCAGCAAATGAGCACCGATCATGATCCCCAGAACACGTTTTGGGGTGTCATTAAAAATACAGTATATATTTATGTATGCATATTTATATATATATATATATATATGTGTGTGTTAGCACTCTAGCGGCCGAATTTTAAGTCCGATCTGGTTCAAATTTGAAACACATGTTGGTTCTTTACGTCGCTCGGACGAGTTCGTTAGCCAACAAAATCCAACAATCGGAAGCACGTTTTTTGACCGGAAGTAACTATTTTTATAGATTGTTCGTACAAGAAAGAATTTGTTTTTGAGTTCTACAAGTGTAAATGCAGGATGTTATTCTGCACATTTTGTTTTTTTACACGACCTTATAGCTCGCTTGGTTCCCCCAAAATCGATCAAAACGTAAAATACCAATGCATTGTGTATTGAAGATTCTCCCAATACGGGGGTTGGCGAGCGAAGCACGCAACGCTTTGTATGTTGAAGATACTTCCAAAACGGGGGTTGGCGTGCGAAGCACGCAATGTTTTGTGTGTTGCAAATACTCAAACTATTCGGAATATCGTGCGAAGCACGCAATGCATTGTGTATTTAAAATACCGCCAATACTGGGGTTGGCGTGCGAAGCACGCAATGTATTGTGAATGAAAATACTCCCAATATGCGGAATGGCGTGCGAAGCATTTTGCAGCTATTCAGCATCGTCGTGAATAGATCTATTTCCCAAATTGTTGGTTGAAACCTTAAAACATAGGCCTATAAACTTAATTTTGGAAATTTGCTCAACTCACGTCAGCGGTTCTGCTGCGTGGTCGAATTATGTAATTATACTAGTGTTCTCTGCACTCGCCAACCCCTGCGGTTGCTCGCTCCTCATCTGCACTCGTGATGACACATCGTTGACGATGTATACAACTTACACAAGCCCAGTACTCTAGTACGCAACATCAGCTTGGTATTATCTTCTGTATATTGCAAAATTGATAAAACACTCCGTTAGATCACAAACTCCCCATGGTACTTATCGAACGTAACCATCTCTCAAGGGCACAAAATCCCCACACTCTAGGAATGCATAATTTTATTAAATTCACAAACTCACTAAGGCGCAGAACCCATGGCCGTAACACCAACAATAAATTATAACAGATCCTGCGCCTCTGCAGGACAAAACAAAGCGAACCGTCTGGTGTAACGACCACCATAAATAATTGAAAGGTAAATAAAAAAGATACTTCTATAACAAATAAAAGAAATGATATTCAAAACTCATTGTTTAACATACATTCATTACCTCGTTCCCACCCAAAATTTATTATCTTCAAAGTTATTTAAGGCTAGGAGAAACCCTGCGTGCTTCGCACACCAACACCGTTGGAACCTTCTGTACACATAATCATGCTATGTTTTCTTTGTAATAAAGAAGTAGGATTAATAATAACCCCAAAGCTAAGATAATAAATAATGTTAAATGTTCAAATCAAATTATTTCGTTTATTTTATAACAGTAGTTATATATAATAAAGTTTAAACGAACCTGCAAGGCTCAGGTCTACACTTTAATAAAAACCTAACCTAAATTTTAGAAATACAAATAGTCTCTTCAAAGTGTGAAATCAGGTGTTAATGGATATATTAGAGCAAACAGCTGTTTCATCTGTTATTTTATTCAAGTGGTTGATATGGTAATTCATCAATCTAGGCCTAACCTAAAAATTTTTCCTGACTAAATTTACAAATATTGAAATAAAAAATGTTTTTTATCAAAATTAATTATAGCCTTTATTACTCAGAGATAGTAAAGCTTTTTATTAGTAAGACTATTTTTCCAATCGGTTCAGTAGTTCCAGAGATTACCCCCTACATATATACAAACAAATTTCACCTCTTTATAATATATTAGTATCGATTTACAATAAAGGTGTAGGATTAATAATAACCCCTAAGCTAAGATGGTAAATAATGTTAAATGTTCAAATCAAATTATTTCGTACATTTTATAACAGCAGTTATAATAAAGGTTAAAACATCCAGCAAGGCTCTGGTTGACACTTAAATAAAAACCTAACCTAAAAGTTAGAAATACAAATAGTTTCTTCAAAGTGAGAAATCAGGTGTTAATGGAAATATTAGAGCGAACAGCTGTTTTATCTGTTATTTTATTCAATTGGTTGCTATGGTAGTTCATCAGTCTAGGCATAACCTAAGATTTTTCCCGAATTAATTTACAAATATTGAAACAAAAAGTGTTTTTATCAAAATGAATTATAACCTATGTCATTCAGGGATAGTGAAGCTTTTTATTAGTAAAACTATTTTTTCAATCGGTTTAGTAGTTCCAGATTACCCCATACATACAAACAAACAAATTTTACCTCTTTATAATATTAGTATAGATGAGTAACGTAATTTTTCACATTTATTCAGCAGCCGTAGTTTACTAGCGAATTACGTTGGTTTTCTAAGTCGCTTGGACGAGTTCATTAGGCAAACAATCCAATAATCGAAAGCACGTTTTTTGAAAAGAAGTAATAATATTTTGAGTGTTTTATCTAAAACATTTAATATAGGATATTATACTGCACTTTTTGTTTTTTATACTACCCTATAGCCGGTCAGGTCCCCCAAAATCCAGCGCCTTCTTGAGTAGACCAATTTCAGCTGCGTGATGGAATTATTTACAGATGCTTTCTTCCGTAAACACCTTTAAAGTCTTGTCAATTTCCTAGGCGACGTTTGAAACTACTTCTGCAGAAACTGTCACTCATTCGTTCACGATTGCCTCCTCACAGCGACGATTTTAAAGACGTTTTTCATATATATCTTTAGTTAGAGGGTTTATACAGGGTTTTAAAAAAGAATTTCCAGGACATTTCCAGTACAATTCCAGGACAAGATCTTGATTTTCCAGGACACTTAAACCACACAATTCTAAGGTAAAAAGTAATTTTTTTTATTTAAAGGTCTTGTTGAACGAAAAATACATGTCATAAAAAGTTATGAGGTTAAAATCCAACAATGTTTTGTTTTTTGTTTAATATTCCCAACCAAAATAGGCTGGATGAAAAAAAACCTCAATGCTCTTTAGAAAATAGTAACACTGAATTTTTTAACTTAAGAAAGTTATTTTACAGAACTACAAAGGACTGATGTTACTGATGAACTGTAATTTATATTTTAAATAATTGCGTAATTGAAGTACGTGAAGTGAGAGTTAACTATAAAGAATAAATTAATTTGAGTCATTGATATATTGTTTCTGGATGGGGTTTGGTCATGGTATAAATATATTTTTATTGAAAACAATTTACATTATTGAATTACTAAACAAAAAACCAAACATTAGACCTTTTATTAGACTAACCTATGTAATACGTAAACCACTTGACTTTTTCCATGGAAAAAACAAAGCACAGTTTATTACAGCCTAAGATTCTTTGACCAGTTTGGCTATCTTGTTTGTTAGTTTTTCTACATCTTTGGTCATTTCTATTGTCTTTACTCTAAAAGAATTCGACTGTGCCAATAAAGTACAGTCTTTCCTGTTCTCACTGGTGGAGAAAGTCTAACTATTAAATTTCAAAACTACTTTAGTATACCGGTATTATGAATTTTCAACAACAACAACCTACATTCTCTGATCTTAAATTTGATTAGGTTTGAATGGTTAAAACTAGATAGGCTACATGTAACGCATGTTATACATACTCAGATCAGTCAATAAAATTTAGAAATGAAATCGTAATTTTGGAATAGAGGGGAAAATTGCATTACAGAGGCCTAATTTTAAAGGACATCACAGAAAATTCAAGGATAATTCCAGGTTTTCCAGGTTCTCCAGGACATCAGATGAAATTCCAGGTTTTCCAGGACGCGTATGAACCCTCATTTAGCCTAATCATTTTAAGGAAAACATGGCGATTTTACAAAAAGTCAGCAAGGTCTATGTATATATATATATTATAGTTGCATTACAATAAGCGTTTTCACCTTACCGCGGTAACAACAGTAAAATCATGCTATTGATATGTGACGCTCCTTGTACTATTATTAGACTGACAGTACCAATAGCACTTGACAGTTTTTAATACGGATTCAAAGTTTTCAATTTCTTTCTGAACACACTGTATCTCAACATGATCAAGTACAGATGAATCCATAATCGTACACTTACGCGGGCGATATCCATGTAGCAAGCGTATTTAATAACATTTACAATTCAATACCAACAACCTATAAGACCCTAACTACAAGGCATCGCACATTACGCAAGCAGTAACACGTTTAATAGATTTCCTGTCACATTCATTGCCCTTTGACCCTACGAGCCATGTCATGCATCATTGATCATTTATCAAGTTATCTCAATAACAGTTTAAAGTACTAATAAATCCGTTATTTTATAGTTTAAAAAATAATGATATTTGTCTTATTTTGTTAACGATTTGCAAATCAAATAAACGGTTCCAGGAAATGGCACATACTTTCTCACAGACATATTTAAATTACTAAACAGATTCACTGTGACTTCATAATTGTAGGTGGGGTAGGAGAGGTGATTTATTAAAGTAGGAGATTAACTAATAAATATTATTATCTAGAGAGAAAACTATTCGATCTATTTCGAACAAATTTGCACCAAACACGTCAATTAGACCTGTATGGATGTACGAAAAACGGTTTTGGAATTTTTTGAAAAACTACCCCCTTTATGGCCAAAAAAACCCTCCAAAATCAGTTATTATTAATTATTATTATTAGCTAAACGAGAATGTTTAGAAAGATGCGGTTTTTTGCATATTGTATGGTACATTAAAGGCAACAAATGAGCTAAATTATCAAAATCGTTAGAGCCGTTTTTTATAAAAAAAATAATAACTGATTTTTTGGGGGTTTTTAGCCCAAAATGGGGTTGTTTTTCAAAATTATTCAAAACCGTTTTTCGTGCATCTATACAGGCCTGCTTGACATCTCTGATGCAAATTTGCTTGAAATCGATCGAATAGTTTTCGCTCTAGCATTGTACCTACATACAGACACACATACATTTTGTAAAAATCACTTTTTTGGACTCAGGGGGTCCCAAAACGGATATTTCCACAAAAATCTCAACATCAATTTTTTTTGCGATCACTATACTTTTCATAAATGTACTATAGCCACCGGACCACATGTTTATATATTATAAGAAATTTGTACTTACAGTACACCGTCTCGTGGTCCAAATATCACCTTATGAAGGCTACCGCGGTTTCAAAAACACTAAGTTTTCATCTTCAGGCCGTACAAAAATATTCAATCACTCAATGGAGGCCTCTATACTATAGTATAGTGAGAAAGTAAAACTTGTTTTTCTGATTTTTTCTTTTTTTGAAGTGAAAAATATTTTGAGGGAGGTGAATTGGATTTTACCGTCACGCTCTACTATGTATAGTACACATGTGTATATAGCAGAATATACAATTTACTTGGCAATACCTCTGAAATGGATATTGTGCTTCCTCATTTCGTAAGTTGTGTTAAAATAGTTTACTTGGCAATACCTCTGAAATGGACATTGTGCTTCCTCGTTCCGTAGGTTGTGTTAAAATAGTTTACTTTGTAATACCTCTGAAATGGACATTGTGCTTCCTCATTTTGTAAGTTGTGTTAAAATAGTTTACTTAGTAGTGTAAAAAAAATCAAATTTTTGAGTGCGTTGCAAATTTTTTATGCAGAATGTTTTAGCAACCAAAATAATTTTCATAATATATTTTATATTCATCAGAATATTGCCATAGAAGTTTACACTTCTCCCGTGTGGTCTTCAGCACACCTGGATTCTTTTTACTTTCTCCACCCTATACGTAGTATATGGAGAAAGTATTGTTTTCGTCCAAATTTTCAGATTTGAATTTTTAGTGGACTTATCTGTTTTTTTGCTCCCTGAACCCCCAAAAATTGTTTAGTGGAATTATCTGTGTTGGTGCTCCCTGAACGCAAAAATATTTTTAGTGGAATTATTTGTTTTGGTGCTCCCTGAACACAAAATGTGTTTTTTTGGTTACGTCTGTCCGTGTGTCCGTGTGTCTGTTAGGATGTGTACAGAGCTGGAGACGATACCAACGGTCCGATTTTGATGAAATTTGGTATGTAGGTAAAGTTCTGGAATATCTCCAGGCGTTTATTTCATTTTTTCGAATTTTTGATTTTTAAGGGGTTATACCTCCCAAAAATGCAAAAAAAAGAGAAAAATCTAAATTTCTCAAAATCGGCTGCAACAATTTTGATAAAATTTGGGTTACTTGTAGCCCTTAATGTACCCTACCATAAGCAAAAAACCGCATCTTTCTAAAAATTCTCTTTTAGGTAATAATAATAATAATAAAAGATTTTTGGGGGTTTTTGGCCAAAAAGGGGGATGTTTTTCAAAATTTTCAAAATCTTTTTTCGTGCATCTGTACAGGCCTAATTGACATGTTTGGTGCAAATTTGTTCGAAAACGATCGAATAGTTTAAACAATAATAATAATAATAATATGCATCTAATATTTTCCATTGTATGCAATACTTTTGCAATTCTAAATAACCACCTCCTAGGCCTATGCTACTCTTGGGAAGGTGTAAAGTTTAAACTAGGAGAAAGTATGTGGCAGTTATCTGGTATCGTTTATTTTAAATATATAATGTTTTACCACGGGCGCAGCTTTAAACGACAAAGCGGATAAAGCGACCGCGGATAATCGAGAGTTTACGTATTTTTTATATTTAAAGAACCCAATTGTATATAGGAAGTTTAAAAAGAAAACTCAATACCAAGTGGTTAAAATATACTAAAATTGATTTAAAAGTTCTAAGGTAAGTTGGTTTTTTAATCCGAGTTTACACTAGGTAACAAAACGTGTTACTGACGTGTCGTCCTATTGCTCATGCGTCAGGAACTAGATCACCCATTACTTCATCCCAATCAAAGTGCCTCCGTCCTAATCAATAATAATTTCCGTGAAAATATCAGAGTATACGATAGTCTGTTTGCATTTGCTTCGCCGCGGGAGTTTTTTTAGTGAATCCAGCACGGGTGGAGCTCTTTAAGAGTTTCAGCAAATACCTCACGTATGTTCTGTTTAAACACACTGTCTAGAAAGCTAGGCTACACACAGATTGACCCCACTTTGCTGCAGTGATTGTAATTATCTAATCCAGCCCCCTAGCTCCGTGCCTTCCTTATTCAATAGACACGCATTGCTAATAACATAACGTATTGCTTTGGTTGGGCAGACATTGTTTGGTCTTGTTTTGTCGCGAATCATAAAGGCAGGCAATTAAATCTATTAAATTTGAAGTAATTAATGTTTACAATACATCCGAACTATAATAATTCATATTTTTTAAGCCGAGTTTATCTTAGGTAACAAAAAATGTTACTTGCGAATAACACGAATGATATCAACATTTTCATTTTGTACCTGGTGTAAATGTTGCTATATAATAATATCCTTATACAGAGTGAGGCAAAAGTCTGGAAACAGCTTAATATTTCAAAAAGTACGAGTCTTATGAGGTAGGAATAAAAGCAGTTATCCACAACCATAAAAGAACCACTTTTTGGGGAATTTGACATTTTTGACCGCCATTTTGGATCCGCCATCTTGGAATGAACTTCATTTTTTTAAATGGAAAGGTGGTCATGTGATACATCATTTCAATGTAGAATTCCAAGAGAAAACCAACGATGACATTTTCCTATCTATATATTCAACCGATTAAAAATGGCGGCCAAAAACAACAAAATCGTGTTTTCCGATTTTCCCCCATTTTGCTGTACTATTTAAACAAAAATATTTATGCTTCTTTTTGGATTCAGAATTAAATAAGATTTTAAACGATATGCCACACAACTGTATTTGGTTGAACCACTCGAAATCAATTTTGAAAAAATCAAAATGGCTGTAACTAAAAAATTTTAAATACTCAAAAATATCGTTGTGTGGCATATCGTTTGAAAGCTTATTTAATTCTGAATCCAAAAAGAAGCATAATTAATATATATATTTTTTAAATAGTACAGCAAAATGGGGCAAAATCTGAAAACACGATTTCGTTGTTTTTGGCCGCCATTTTGAATCGGTTAAAAATATGAATGTGCAAATTTCACCGTTGGTTTTCTCTTGAAACTCTACATCGAAATGATGTATCACATGACCACCTTTCAATTTAAAAAAATGAAGTTAATTCCAAGATGGCGAATCCAAGATGGCGTTCAAAAATTTCAAACTCACCAAAAAGTGGTTCTTTTATGGTCGTGAATAACTGCTTTTATTCCTATCTCATAAAACTCGTATTTTTTGAAATATTAAGCTGTTTCCAGACTTTTGCTTCACTCGGTATATTATTTCTCAAAGGTGTTTTTTTATGTGTCAATGCCATATCTCCCTTAATTCTTCATCAACATTTATGATTCAAACACAATTTTAAAGCTTATGTTCCCCGCTATTGACCAAAAAAAAGACAAATAGTTTAAAATTTATGTTTTCGTAAAAAAAATTGATTAAAAAATTTTCATATGAAAGTTCATATGATTTCTAATTAACAATTTGTCATCTTTGCCGTCTAATACAAATTTTGTTAACTAACATGACCACTGTTAGTGAGATTGCTTACATTCTATATGCAAGTGTAATCTATCACACAAATCAATACGGGTCAGCTGGTAATTAAACATTGAACTTGACTTGTGAAATGATATATTTGGGAAATGTAACATAACTTAAGACAATAGGTGCTTGCGAAACTTTTGTATTAACAAGTGTCGTAAAATAATTGTAAATTATGAATTAGGACCTGTGCAAAATTATAAATTAATGTTAAAATAATAATGTACTAGCTGACCCGTGCGAAGCATTCGCATTCTAACTTACTTAAATCCCACTTAATTAAAGTACACTATACTATATGATATAAATATACAATTAATTAAAAATAGCTATGTAGTGGGGTTGCCAACGCCAGGAAAATATCCCTACAACTTACTTGATCTTACATCACTGTTACTTTCGGATTCTTTATTATTATTTTTTTTTGTATAGTTGTATTTTGTATATTTTTCCGGTGTAGCGGTTAAGGAAAGGTTTAAAATGATGCCTCATTCATGTAATTTGATGATGTATTAAGGAAGTTATGGCGTACCGACAAAAAATTGCCTTGAGAAATAATATATGTGATTATTTGAGATGTATGGTTATGTAGTTAATGTTAGGCTAGTTATAATAACGCTAGGCACTTGTTAACGCCTTATTAATGTAACGTAGACCTAAGCCACGCCCCTTTTACTTTCTCACAATACTTTCTCACAATGATAGTAGGCCTATAGAGAAAGTAGGCCTATAGTGATCGCAAAAAAATCTATGTTGAGATTTTTGTGGAAATGTGCGTTTTGGGACCCCTAAGTCCAAAAAAAGTGGTTTTTACAAAATGTCTGTCGTCTGTTTTGTTTTTTTTTTATTGGCGAAAAACCTGGATGGTTATCACCGCCTAAAATCTGTCTGTATGTATACAAAGCAAGCGCGAAAACTTTCGATCGATTTCAAACAAATTTGCAGCAGACATGTCAAGTAGGCCTATATAGATGCACGAAAACGGTTTTGAATTTTTTTGAAAACCAACCCCCTTTTTGGCAAAAAAACCCCCAAAAAATCAGTAATTATTTTTTTTGTAAAAAAACGGCTCTAACGATTTTTTGGCTTATTTGTAGCTTTTAATGTACCCTACCATATGCAAAAAAACAGTATCTTTGTAAAAATTCTCGATTAGCTAATAATAATAATAACTGATTTTTGGGTTTTTTTTGCCATAAAGGGGGTTGGTTTTCAAAACCTTTTTTCGTGCATCTATACAGCCCTAATTGACGTGTTTGGTGCAAATTTCTTCGAAATAGATCGAATAGTTTTCTCTCTAGATAATAATGATGATATTTATTAGTTAATCTCCTACTTTAATAAATCACCTCTCCTACCCCACCTACAATTATGAAGTCACAGTGAATCTGTTTAATAATTTAAATATGTTTGTGAGAAAGTATGTGCCACTTGCTGGTACCGTTTATTAGTTTTGTTAAAACGGGGCATGAAACACTGTTAGGTTAGTTACAGTTTGATTACTGTAGCACGTGCGTCACTGAAGATGGCGACATTGTGGTTGAAACGCGTTTGAGTTAGTAAACGTATTAGATGTGAGATTTTCTGTTCACGTTTTGTTCTATCATTTTATTTCTACTGTAAAAGAAATCCGTTTATCCAATTTTGTAATCTTGGATTTTTTTTTATTTTCAGACATCAATCTAAATCTAGGTTTATGATTGCAATTTAGGTTTTAGGAAGTAAGTCGATACATAGGCTACTCGTCATATTTTATTATATTGTAAACAAATAGTGGCAAAGGTAAAAATATAAACAACTAGGAGAAACCCCTGCGTGCTTCGCACGCCAACCCCCAACGGAACCTTCTAAAAACATATGTTATGTTTTATTTATAATAAAGGTACTATTAATAATAACACCAAAACTAAGATGGTAAATGATGTTAAATGTTCAAACCAAATAATTTCTTATATTTTATAACAGCAGTTAATAATGGTTAAAAAAATCAGCAAGGCTCAGGCTACAATTTAAAACCCTAACCTAAAAGCTAGAAATACAAAAATAATAGCTTCAAATTTTGAAATCAGCTGTTAATGGAAATATTGAAGCAAACAGCTATTTATCTGTTATTTTAGGCAATTGGTTGCTATGGTAATAAATGTAAATACATGTGTTCCATTCCACTCATAACCTAAGATTTTTTCCGAATAAATTTACAAATATTGAAATAAAAAAAGGTTTTTACCGAAATGAATTATAGCCTATGTTACTCAGGGATAGTGTAGCTTTTTATTAGTAAAACTATTTTTTTTAATCGGTTCAGTAGTGCCAGAGATTACCCTTTACATACATAGGGCCTACATACATACAAACAAACAAACAAACAAAGAAAAAACAAACTTTACCTCTTTATAATATTAGTAGGCTATAGAATTCATCATTCGTTGCAAAAAAAAAAAAAAAATTTGTTTTTAAATATACCTACAGTTTAAATTAGCATAATACTAAGCTAATAGTTATTAGTGACCATTCGGGCATATACCATAATTTACGTGCTAAAATTAATACACGAAATTTCGTGAATATGAATAACCACCCGTTATTCTACTTATGATTGAATAAAATCGAAAGTATTAGAGCTAGGCCTTTGAAATGTTTACCACTTTATCTTGGATACGCTTAGATGATATTTTGGGTACGGAAAACACTACAGCCTTAAAAATATTAAACTAAACATTTTTAATAGTAATACAAAAAGTTTGAAAAATATTTAAAAAAAATTATAACCTAATAAATTTTTTTACTTATTAACAAACACCACGTGGTTTTCCGTACTGAAAAAGTTTCGTTATATTAAAGGCTACAAAACATTAAAAACATAATTCAAATTGGTTAAAAATACAAAAAAGTTATTCCAAATTTTAAAAAAACCTCAAAAACGATTAAACAAATTAAAATGAATAGTTGAAATATACATAAAAGTGCGGGGAAAATATTTCACCCACCAAACTGGCCCGGATTAGCATCTATTTATGCCCTAGGCCAAAGTTCTAAGTTACGCCCCTTTCCGGGAGTCTGGGGTGTGGAATTTTTGTTCCACTTCGACTTCTTTTAAGTAGGGTTTCTAACACTGCAGATGTTATATTGAGTACTTTAAGGCTGAGTTGCATCAACCAGGATCAGTTTTGATCTAGGATCAAAGTTGTATTTGATCCAGGATTAACTACTTTGATCGGTTGTTTCTATTGCGCACCATACCTGGATCAAATAATTGATCCAGGATTTACTGATCTAGGTATTTGATCCCGGTTGGTGCAACCCAGCCTAAGAGTTTTAAAAGTGTTATAAGAATTTTAACATGTTTATGACATTATTGAAAAACATTCCCCATATTTTCCCCACCATTTTCTTTTCCCCAATATTTGTCGCAAACTTAAAAATTTCCCCATTTTGGGAAAAAACCCAATCTGGCAACAGTGGTATGGCAGCCTGGAGCAGTGCATGGCATGTCAGTGTTGCCACAATAACAAGGGTTGCAACTAAATTTCCCAGAACATCGTTTAAAAGAAGACAATGTATTTATTTGGTACAGAAATATTTGTATTTGCCCAGCATTTTTGGATTGGAAATTATAACTTGCTTGTTATTTGTGAATGTTGGTAATTAAAAAGAAATCTTTCAATACCCAAAACCAAAGTTGGAGTTTTTGAGGGATTTTGCATGCAATTGAAAAAAAAATCAAAATTCAAAATTTTTCAAAATTTCAAATTTCCAAACTTTTGGATTTTAAGATTATTGGGGGGACGCCCCCCTTGTCCCCTGTCCACGTCCCTGGCAAGTGGTGTGAGGATGGTGGGAGGGGAGACTGGATTGACGGCCGTGACTTTATCTTGGCGTGAGTCATCCGCCGGCCCAATAGACTCTCCTCAACACCTGCCTCTCTTTTCTCAGGCCAGAGCAACCCCGACGCTCGCTACTCACGCTTGACTAGAAGTACACAATTTTTCGTTTTCCCCCCCGCGCTCCGCCCCCCCCCCCCCCAAGCCTGCGCCCTAGGCCATGGCCTAGGTTGACTTTATGGGTAATCCGGGCCTGCCCTCCAAATCATTCTGTTTAGTTGTTCTAAAGAGTATAAAAATGAATTCAAAGATTAAATCTTGAAAATACAAAAAAAGTAAGGTTTTGGTGGCGAATCGTCTTAACAACTAACACAGTGAATCTCAGAACTGGCAAGTCAAATACAAATAAAAACAAAGACTAAATATTACATAGGAAATCCACACAAATGAACGCAAGCACTTATTGAGGGTATTGACAGACCAAGGCCGGATCACAGAACGGCAGGGGTGGGGGGTGGGGGGAAAAGCTAACCAGTTAGGGTGGCCTATTGTTAATTACTTTAAGTATCCCAGCCCGGGAAAAGTTCAGCTCGTTTTTTAGCAGTGATGATATTATGGAATTGAATAAAATAAATTTGTTGCAACAAACTAAATTGACATTTTTCAAACAAAAATACATAAGTTAACGTATTAATAACGTAAATTTACGTATCAAATTACTGGGACGTAAATTTATTACCGTAGTATTTTTTCTACAAAAATAATGTCATGCATAAACTATAAAACCATTAAGAAACAAAACAGCAAAATACATGTTTAAGAACATGTTTATATACAAAGAAATAATAACGAAAATAAAAAGAAATTTTGAACAGAAAACCTTACAACCAACTTATTAACTCAAACGCGTTTCAACAACAACGCGTCATCTTCAGTGATGAACGAGCTACAATAATCAAACTGTAACTATAACTACAACAATTGGGGTTATAGTTTGATTATTGTAGCTCGTGCCTCACTGAAGATGGCGACTTTGCAGTTGGAATGCGTTTGATTTGATAAACGTATTAGTTGTGAGATTATGTTTGCAAGATTTATTATATTAATATATCTTCTCACAAGTCTAGCTAAATATCTATACTAATATTATAAAGAGATAACATTTGTTTGTTTGTATTTACGGGGTAATCTCTGGAACTACTGAACCGATTGAAAAAATAGTTTTACTAATAAAAAGCTACTCTATCCCTGAGTAACATAGGCTATAATTAATATTGATAAAAACATTTTTTATTTCAATATTTGTAAATTTAGTCGGAAAAAATTCTTAGGTTAGGCCTAAACTGATGAACCAACACATTATATTAATTACCATAGCAACCAATTGAATAAAATAACAGAAACACTCCATTATTTTCACTCCAAACATTTTCATTAACAGCTGATTTCAAATTTTGATGCAATCATTTCTAACTTTTAGGTTAGGTTTTTATTAAAGTGTATACCTGAGCATTGCTGGTTCTTTTAACCTTTATTATAACTGATGTTATAAAATATAGGAAATAATTTGATTTGAACATTTAACATCATTTACCACCTTAGCTTTGGGGTTATTATTAATCCTACACCTTTATTATAAAGAAAACATAACATGAGTATGTGTATAGAAGGTTCCAACGGGGTTGGCGTGCGGGGCACGCATTAGTTTCCCCTAGTTTACTTATAAAATAAGAAACTAAAATATTATACCTAACTGTTAAGTCCCACCAAAACTGCAAACCCACAATTAAAACTGGTTCAATATAGCTAAAATAACCCTACGAAACTTTGACAAATCCCAAGAAACATCCGTCTTATGAGCGACTACATATAATACAGAGCAACTGACGAATTCAGCGGCAGCGACGAATGAGCGTTGGTTCTAACGCGTTCCTGTTAATGTCGTAGTTTGCTGTTTATCCCGTAAGGTGGAAAATACCAGCATATCTGTAGTAGGCTCTCAGGATCCTCATCCTGCCACACACATCTCCTTTCAAGAAACATAATTTCAACAAATTTCTCCTGACTGCCAATGAATTAACTTCAAATACACTTCAAATAAACATTCCTTATATCATCTCCCAAATTTGTTGGTTAATAAATAAATACAAATGTATTATACAACAATACACGCAAAATATTTATATAATCATATTTGTATAATATTTGTTGATGCGGACCGAACAATACAAGTAAATTCCAACCCTGATAAAACTAGATTATTAAATACAATTTTAAATATTTACAAATATTTTAACTACGTTTTTTTAAATTTCTCAAAAAACAAGGAAAGGTTCTCCATTTAAGTTTGCCCATTCACCTGTATTATAATGCTGACTATATTATTAATTGCATTCGAGGAATTATTTAGGGCAAAATAGTTCAAATTACATTTGAATTTTTCCGTTTGGTTGAGGAAACTTTGAACAACGCTACTGCTACTGTAAAGGACATTTGCCTTTACGGAACAAATTCAAATAAATATAACTACTTGAAAATTAAACGCGTGTGGATATTGTTTACCTGCAAATCTGTTCTCCGTGGAACCAACTAAACCGCATGTCTATAAACACCAGCTGAGGCAACGAACTGTGAGCTTGGTACGTCTCCAGAGCCTGTTCTAACGTGGAGGCGACCTCCTTGATGAAGCCCAGATGTTCTGCAGCTCCTGCCAAAGTGCTGCAGGCTGTGTCGTCCTTGGCAAACACGAGGAGGACCTGTAACATAATAGTAATCATCATTCTGGATAAGGAAAATTGTGTCTTTTCTACCTCACTAGCGGGGGCCAGTGAAATAACTTCATAGTATGAAATAGAAATACACTTCAACAAAATACAAAATGATCCGCTATAGTTTTCTTGTAAAATATATGAACACTTCTTAAAAGACATGATGTTTACCTTCTACTGGATCTTCAGAAATAAATGTCGGGAATTGAGTTATTCTGGAAAATGTTTAAAAATACATACTAGGTATCATAAAGTGAAAGAGAAAAAGAAAGAATTTATTTACCCTTAAATAAAGTTCTTTCTAACGGTAGTAAATGTTCACTGGGCAATATTTGTTTTAGCAAGGATCAACCAATCTTTTACCAGCAAAATTTTCATAGTCAAATATTTATTTAAATTTATAATTGTAATAAATGTGGGTTAGTATGCTATTTCACTATTATGCTAGTTAAACTAGGTTGTTCCACGGTAGAGGCGTTAGAAAAACTAGTAAAAGTGTAGGAAGTTATTCTGAGCTGGACGCCGGACATTTTAAAGCCAGAGGCAATAAGAACTTTGAGGTGCTGGTTAAGGAAGATTAATTCAATTTTTTTATCCACGAATTTCGTATTGCAGGAATAGGAAAATGTCAAGAGAATGTATTACAAGAAAATAACAATAGAATTGGTTATTGCAGTGCAGAAAATTGTCAAGAAAAATTGTTATTGTAGTGCAGGACCATGTCAAGAAAATGTGTTACAGAAAAATAACAAGAGAATTGGCTATAGCAGTGCAGAAAATTGACAAGAGAAACTGATATTGTAGTGCAGGACTGAGACAACATAATTTGTTATTGTAGTGCACAACAATATCAAGCGAATGTGTTACAGAAAAATAACAAGAATATTTGTTATTGCAGTGCTGGACCATGTCAAAAAAAGTTTTACAAGAAAATAACAAAATAATTGGTTATTGCAGTGCAGAAAATTGACAAGAGAAACTGATATTGTAGTGCAGGACAGTGACAACATAATTTGTTATTATAGTGCACAACAATGTCAAGCGAATGTATTACAGGAAAATAACAAGAATATTTGTTATTGCAGTGCAGAAATTTTCAAGAGAAATTGTTATTGTTGTACAGGATAGTGACAAGATAATTTGTTACTGTAGTGCAGGACAATGTCAAGAGAAATTATTATTGTTATTTATACAGGACAATGACAAGATAATTTGTGATTTTAGTGCAGGACAATGTTAAGAGAATGTAATTACCAATCTTGAGAAAATTATCTTGTCAATTTTCTGCACTGAAATAACCAATTTTTTTATTTCAAGAAACAACCAAAAGAATTGGTTATTTCAGTGCAGAAAATTGACAAAATAATATGTTAATGCGCTGCAGGACAATAACACGGCAATTTGTTATTGCAGTTCAGGAAAATGTCAAAAGAATGTGTTACAGGAAAATAACAAGAGAATTGGTTATTGCAGTGCAGGAATATGACAAGAGAATTGGTTATTGGAGTGCAGGA
>JAGFPH010000400.1:494377-508128 GCA_018207615.1 Philaenus spumarius | reverse complement strand
GTTTTAGTTATAAGTTCGGGTAGTTTTAGTTATAAGTTCGGGTAGTTAAGTTATAAGTTCGGGTAGTTTTAGTTATAAGTTCGGGCCAGCAGAGGAATTGATTGTTTTGCTTTTATACACGTTTTGAAGTGAAACAACAGATTCGTGAAATAATTGAAGAACCTTCTAAACCACGATCATCCTGACAACGTCCGGAAGCTAGCTCGAAAGTGGAAGGACACATCCTATAAGGAGACAAACCATCGCCCGGAACCTCAGTGATAAGCGACAGCGAGAAGCCTGTCACGCAAGTATCGACTATCGGAGCTTTCAAATTTGAAGTCATGCCGTATTTTTCTAACTTCGCCTGGCAAACTCTCCATTTTGTTTAGTGTATATTCAGGATATTATGATACGCGAGATTAGGAATAGGCTCTATTATTATCTACAATGCATTAGAACTAAGGAACTTAAAGTTTAAACACGAAAACAATCTGCCAGTAGAACGGACGGTAGAAGGTTAAACTTCCCACTAAGACTTAGGTGAACTATTTTCCCCCTCTTTCTCTTGCTTTGTCTGCGTAAGTATATTTACATGCGGTGTCAGTACAACCTAATATTTTTATAACCTAATAGAACTCCGATCCAAAAATATTTCGTTCCACTTCAAATTCGACGATAGTAGCGCTATCTATTGGGGAAACGACGGAAGCTGTGTGAAACACCAATGCTACCAATGATTTCTCCCTAGCGCTACCTCGCGGCGCGATCATGCACTATTTTCCCGACAACCTAATTTTCGCCACACTGCTGCCGTATGGGGATGCAAGATCTATTTATTATTCATGATCTATGGCACAACGGTATACTCTCACAACGCGCACGGATACACTTAATCTCAGACTCGCGCATATTCTAACATACAGTAAAGGGGAGAGAAAGAGAGAGAGATCTGAAGAATAATTGGAAAGTATACCCGCATCAAAACCCAAGTATAGTTCAATGTAGGGGAGAAGAAAGTATAGTTCAGAAAAAGAAAATAGAGAGAGGTTAACCGAGAGTGAATCGGAATTAGCCTATAAGCGTTACGTGGCGAGACGTTCCGCGCATAATCAGCTCATTAAATCCCCAAGATTTCCCATTAGTTTACTTCGTCGGCGAGGCACACCGAAAGAAGTTAACACTGCAAAACAATATTTTGCCAAAAATACGCCTTTATAATAGGCCTTATAATATCAGAAGATTAGTTAGGACTGGCTACCCGTTCTGATTCGTCCGGAGGGGGGAAGACCGTGCTCCCACTCGACAAAAACAGCCGAAAAATAAAACAATGTAGGCCTATAATATAAACATTGTTTAACTATAGAATGAAGAAAATGGTTTATTATCTGTTCAATATCATAATAAATTAATTATGTATAATTATTATGATTAAACATACAAAATTATAATTTTCTATTTAATATAGAGTGATTCAGAAAGAAACGGAGAAACTTTCAGGACGTGTTCTACTAGTGAAAATAAAGAAAAATAATCATATAAACATAGTTCGGAAATACTTTGATTTTCAGTTATCCGCCAATTTTTTTTACAAAATACTTAATATCTTTGGATGTTGGAAATATATTGAACGCAAATGTTGGATACAGATTTGGTGTAACATCTTTAACCCGTGTATAAAAAACCAAAACTTTTTCATATGTTTTTAAAACGGCGGCCGTTTAAAGTTTTTAATAAAAAATATATCTAAAACCGCTAACCTCCCAAACAAATTAAAGAAGCAAAAAATTTCTTTTTTAATGACAAACATAAAGGGTTTTTATTATTTATGTAACTTAAAAGATAACAGTTACAAAAATAATCAAAAACCCGTTATTTTTGGCATTAAAAAACTAAAAACATTTCCGAACCTATGTTTATATGAACTTTTTTCATTATTTTCACCAGTAACACGCCCTGAAAGATTCTGCGTTTCTTCCGGAATCACCATGTATACAGAAAGTCCCTTTAACCCCCTTTATTATTTTTGTTATTGAAAATAAGTTAACAAACTTTGTGTATATCTTATGTTGCACATTAGCACACATTGTTTCCATATCTGAACCTTTCTGATTTTGGGGGCTTGAGGACGTAGAGGGGGGGGGGTAAAACATTTCAAACATAAAGGTAGGTCATGTAATACACCATTGAAAAGCTTATTAAAAGAGAAACAGAATAGCGCAAACTAGAGCTTAGGAAATTGCTTCGTTTCAAAGTACTGTAATGGGCAATCAAAGTTCTTGAAAATGATATTGTTATCATAACATCAAAGCAGGTTATTACTTTGTTAATATTAGGAATAATATTGGAATATGTTATTGTCCAGAACTTTGATTGTCCATTAATTTTAAACGAAGTAAGATATTTACCTCTACACTGGATTCTACGTTCACCGTGCAGTACAGAGCACCCATAAGCCATGTTATCCATACGACTGTCTCAGCTATACTAGCCAACTAAAAAACATCAATGCACGGTCAGTTGACGCAACCCGCATGACAATAAACGTGATGTTCCTTGTAATGGTAGTAGCGTGTCTATTCTCCCGTAAGATCTGTACTGCACGGTGAACGTGGAATCGAGTGCAGTTTGCACCATTGTCTTTCTCTTTTAATAAGCTTTTCAATGGTGTATTACATGACCTACCTTTATATTTGTTATTTTAAACCCACCCCCTCTACCTCCTCAAGCCCCCCAAAATCACAATTGCTCTGTATCACAATTTAAAAATAATGTTCTATCAATGAAACAAATTAAATATTCCAAATACAATTAATTGCATATCTGAATAGTTTGGTAAAATTTAAAAATGAGATAAATATGTAGTTAAGGAAAAAGTTTTTTTTATTATTTAAAATACAATTATTGTTAATGATGCAGATCACTATGGTTTTTATTAGTTTTTAAGTTTATTGCAAACAGAAACTTAAGTGGAACTATTATAGCATAGCCCATCGGTGTTTTATAAGAATTAAAATGAATAATTCAGAAATGATGAAAACTGTTTAGCATTCTGATCGCGCTTTGTGGAAACCTAGCTTGTATTTAATAGTCAACAGATGCAGCTTGTACAAATACGATACAATACGTTTCCATCGTCTTGATGACCAGATCAGGTCTTAAACTGAGTGCACTATTCATATTTTGCCCGTCGAATTAGTGGAATAGAGTGGTTTATTCGATCTAGTGGATAGATTGGTCAGATTGGTGAACTAACGTTTTAAGAACGTCTGACTTCTTGAAAGAATGATGGAAGAGGTGGCAAAGAAGACAAGTATGTATTATAAATTGGGAGGGAGAGAAGTGGATGCGATAAAGAAGAGTATTTACAAAATATTAGTTTAGAGAAATTTGAGCTTGAGAATGACCTGGTGTGACCTAGGGTAACAAACTATAACGACCCGACTTTCATTGTTTTTAAGCTATACAGCCCTTTTTAACACCGCAAAAGTAAGCCAATTCCCATACTGTATACTGGCAACTGTATAAGAACTTACCCGGAACGCATGTTGCTTGGGCGAAGCGAGCTTGAGTTGCTGGAGCCGATGGCTCGGTGGCTCCGACGTCTGCAACATCAATACAATAAAATACTTTCACGCACTTCCTGTACAAACTGACTGTATAAACACAAAATAAAGGTTGAATCAAATAATAAATAACTTAATAATATAATTTGAGTATGCAGAGAGTAGCTTAATCAATATTAAAAAAGTATAGCACAAATAAAGAGATAGCGACATGACGAGGAAACAGAAGACGGGTTGATGGGGTGGATGGAAATACAAGGGCCAGGGAAGAGAAAAGAAATGGAGACGAGGAGGTGATAGGCAGAGGGAGAAATAGAGGGCGTGCAACGTATTGAAAAAGAGGTAGGGAATAGGAAAGGGATACTTAACCGGGAAAGAGATGGGAAAAGATATGGAATGGAATAGTAGAGCGATTGATAAGGAAAGGTAGGGTAGGGATGATTAAGAGATAGAGATGAGGAAGATATAGAGAAAGTAATGTTAGAAAGAAAGAGAAATGGAATCGAGAGGAAAAGATGATGAGGATGGAAAGTTGTAGAAAAGAGATGTGAGGGAAGAGATAAGGAATAAAAAAGAAGGAAGTAATCGAGAAAAAGATAGGGAGTGGAGGCTGGAGAATAAATATAAACAGAGAGGGGTAGAAACTACTAGTGAAAATGAGGCGGGAGAAAACTATACAAATAGAGGATGGGAAAGAAATGGAGAAAGAAGGTTGGGGAACACGTGTAGGGGATATATAGGTTATTTTTTTATCATGGCCAGCATGGAAAGAGATACGGAATGGAAGAGGAGAAAATGGTGAAATTGCGCGGGAAAACAGAGTGAAGGGAAGAGAGGCAAAGTAGACATCATAGAAATACAAGAGAGGGGAAGAGATAGCAGGGGGCAACGAGCTGTGAGAAGAGAAATGAGTTAATTATTTTACTTGAGTGATGAAGGTAGGGGCACTTAGTGAGAAGTGGATTAGGAGGAAAGGAGGCAAAGGGACTTAGTGCGAATAAATTAAATCATATTATTAAGTCCTGGGATTGGCGCCAATCGTGAATACCAACGAGATGTGATACTTTGGCGGAGGCAATAACGAGGCAAATGGAAGTGATGGAACATACAAAGTGTCACGTTGGGATACTGTTCATCGTGACCGATACAACCAGGAGACGAGGAAAATTGTAAAAAGTAAAGTTTGTTTTATAACTTGTACAAGGTTCCATTGTTGATAAGATCGCCACAAGTACTAGGGATATTACAAACTTTTAACAACTAACAGTTCAGGAACTTTATAATCGACGTAAGAAAGAATTCGAGTTTTAACGAGGTGGAAACAAATTTTAAATGTTAGTTGAATCGTAAAAATACTTTAAACCTTGGCGTTAAGAAGCATCAAGAGGGTATTTTATAATATTGACGTACTATAATGGTTTTGGATTGTAAACAGTTTTTGAAAAGTGTAAACTTCTATACGCGCACCTCGGCGCTGTGTTTGCTGGCGGATAAATCGGATTTTACCATCAAGCATTTTCTGAAAAGCTCTATTCCGTTAGTTTGAAAAAAGTTTTGGTCTTGCCGAGATTCGAACCAGCAGAGTCCACCACCATAGACTAGCGCCTTAGACGGTTAGGCCACGAATGCGTTGCTAGTTTAGCATATTTGAGTTGGGTATATAAGTGAAACAGATTGTCCTCCGTCATAGGCTTAAC
This sequence comes from Philaenus spumarius, assembly GCA_018207615.1. Classification (NCBI taxonomy): domain Eukaryota; kingdom Metazoa; phylum Arthropoda; class Insecta; order Hemiptera; family Aphrophoridae; genus Philaenus; species Philaenus spumarius. The sequence continues at coordinate 502,886 of JAGFPH010000400.1, read as the reverse complement.
CCGTTAACGTTAACACAATGTAAAGATTAATTGGAAATACCTCTGAAATGGACATTGTACTTTCTCATTTCGTAAGTTTACACTTCTCCCATGTGGTCTTAAGCACACAATTTACATTTTTTTTTATATAAGTACCTGGAAACCGTTCTATGATCGAGTAAAATTCTGATCGGATTCAAAAATTTGAAAGTTATATTTGAATTAGTTTTGTTTCCAGTGAATAAATTTAAGTAGTATGCTATAATCTAATAAAAGTATAGTTTACAAATAACAAAATGAATCTAAAAAAGTAAATTACACAGTAACATATATACGCATACACACACACACACTCATACATATATATGTACCGGGTGAGCGCTATGCTCACGTTTAGTCATTTGTTCGTACATTTAGTGCAATAATTATTTAAAGAAAATCTTATGACAAAGTCCAACGCACTTGTTGAGTAAAAAAACCCTTGTATACCAAATCTCTATTGTCGGTTTACAGTTTAGTTGATAGCATGGGCAGGCAATGTCTATGCTATTGAAACGGAGATCTTACGCTAGTAGCCCGCATAAAAACATCAACCTCATAAAACTCATTTAAACTACTAGTTATTAGGAATATGTTTCCCTTGATATTGTTTTTTATATATATTTATATTTTCAAGAATAATTTGTATTATTGTAGAACATTAATACAAAGTGAAAAATAGTTGTTTTGATTACATTTATTTTGATGGTATTGCTGTTTTTTTTTTAAGTAAATTATTTAATATTGTACAGCAATAACAGACTAATGATATACAAACTTTAGGAAAAATCTTTAAATTCAAAATTTGTTATCAAAATGAATTAAGGATTGAGAAAAAGAGAAAAACAAGCACTAAATTTAGTTTACAGAAAACATTAGAGCATTATTTTTTAATATTAAATTCTTTGAGACGTTTGGGGAAAATATTCACAAATATAGAATTTTTGCTCAATTAAAAATATAATATAGATTAAATCTTTATTGAGATGCCAATTATTTATTAAAAAAAGTAAACGAGTTCGGTCGTGGGACCCCCGTCAGGAACGAAGTTCATCTTGCCCTTTCTTCAATTCTTTTACCACCTTAACGGCAACATACACACATGATTTTAATCTTTCAATTGCCGTTTATTATTAGTTTGTTTTGTATACAAATATTTACTGTTCCATACGTTTAGTTTTATTATAATAAAGGTGTAGAATTAATTATAACATCAAAGCTAAGACGGTAAACACAGTTAAATGTCCATTCATTGTAAATACATTCAATAAACATAAACTGTTGGTTCATCAGTCTAGGCCAAACCTAAAATTATTGTGTCTATGTTTAATTTATTTTACCTGTCTTAACGGCAACATACGTACAATAATGTTAGGATAGGCGTAGAATTAAAATTACTTTCTAGGCCTAACCTAAAATTATTGTGTGTATTGTGTTTAAGGCAGGTAAAATAATTTACATATACACACAATAATTTTAGGTTAGGCCTAGACTGAAGAACCAACATTTTATGTTTATTGAATGTATTTCACCACTTGACGATAATATCCGAACTAAGCCGGACGGAACCGATCGTCTCTCAATTTGAATTGATGGACCAAAACACATGTTTATTTACAATCATTGCCATAGTAACCAATTTGGTAACGCTTTTTCGTTTCGCGTATTTTATATTTGTAATTGCCTTAGGAACCAATTTGATAACGCTTTTTCGTTACTCGTATTTTATATTTGTCATTGCCATAGCAACCAATTAATAACACTTTTATCGTTACGCACTACATTTTCTATTTTGTTAACTCCTACCGCAATCCGCGTCAAGGAACTTCGTTCCAAAAACTTAATAGCGGATTTCTGGAAATAGTATAACGATTTCCTGACCCACAGGCTTATTTTCCAGCGTTTGGAAGCTATTTAAAGGGACACCCTGTACATGGGGTGAATGTAGGCTATATGACTGTTGATAATATCTTTGGGTAAAACCTTTTTGTACCTTTTTCTGAACGGAACCTCAGGCGATTAAAACTTATTCTCCCCAAGTTCGCCCTAACAATGTTAGCAAAGCATTTGTGATCCCGAGGGCTGCAAATTAAAACAAAAGCTATGAAACCATTTTTGTGTGTGACGTTTGTCCAATATCGATTTATTTGGGTTTACTCACTCAGTGTTTCTACACTCAATGCATCGAACAATAACGGGTTTAAAACATCAAATAGAATGAACAAATGAAACTAAACCTTTAAACGTATATATTGCATTACACTAAATGCTTCAACAAAGCTGACTTTACTATTGGCCTTTTGTTTTGTAACAATTAAATCAACTTTGTATACTAGTAGTTCTGTGGACAGTAAGCTCGCGAAAAAATTGTTACCTTTATTTAAGACTAGGGGAAACCCCTGCGTGCTGCTCACGCCAACCCCGTTGGTACCTTCTATAAACATAATCATGTTATGTTTTCTTTATAATAAAGGTGTAGGATTAATAATTACCACAAAAATAATGTTAAATGTTCAAATCTAATTATTTCGTATATTTTATGACAGTAGTTAAAATAAAGGTTAAAAGAACCAGCAAGGCTCAGGTCTACACTTTAATAAAAACCTAACCTAAAAGTTAGAAATACAAATAATTGATTTAAAGTTTGAAATTAGCTGCTAATGGAAATATTAGAGCAAACAGCTGTTTCGTCTGTTATTTTATTCAATTGGCTGATATGGTAATTCATCAGTCTAGGCCTAACCTAAGAATTTTTTCCGTCTAAATTTACAAATATTGAAACAAAAAATGTTTTTATCAAAATTAATTATAGCCTATGTTACTCAGGGATAGTTAAGCCTTATTAGTGAAACTATTTTTTCAATCGGTTCAGTAATTCCAGAGATTACCCCCTACATACATACAAACAAACAAATTTTACCTCTTTATAATATTGGTATAGATTTATAATAAAGGATTAGGTTTAATAATAACTCCAAAGCTAAGATGGTAAATAATGTTAAATGTTTAAATCAAATTATTTCGTATATTTTATGACAGTAGTTAAAATAAAGGTTAAAAGAACCAGAAAGGCTAAGGTCTACACTTTAATAAAAACCTAACCTAAAAGTTGAGTTGATTTAAAGTTTGAAATTAGCTGTTAATGGAAATGTTAGAGCAAACAGCTGTTTTATCTATAATGTTGTTCTATTGGTTGCTATGGTAATGAATGTAAATACATTCAAGAAATATGTGTTTGTTCATCAGAGTAGGATTAACCGAAGAATTTTTTCCCACTAAATTTACAAATATTGAAATTAAAAAAAAAAGTTTTTTTATCAAAATGAATTATAGCCTGTGTTACTCAGGGATAGTGTAGCTTTTTATTGGTAAAACTATTTTTTCAATCGGTTCAGTAGTTCCAGAGATTACCCCCTACATAAAAAAATTACCTCTTTATAATATTAGTATAGATTAATTAAATAATAAATTAATGGCATAATATTAATTAAATGTTAAATGGGCGACATCAAGCTGTGGTACATATAAAGGTATAATTTCCTCGTTTAAATCCAATAATTACAAGACCTGTCAAATCGTTTTGCTAATTATTTTGAATCCGTAAATTTCAATCACAACGCATATTTGCTGAATACGACTTTGCATTTTCATATACTCTTCTTGTAACGTCGACAACTTGAGTAATCCTATTTATTATTATACTTTAAATGAGCAATTCTTGTATCTATCTTTGCATCTGTCGCGGATCTCGAAAACGACTCTAACGATTTTGATGAAAATTTGCATACAGGGGTTATTTGACGTCAGGAATTGAATGCGCTAGGTCTTATGTCTTCAAAACGCGCATAAAGTCGGAAAAATGCGCATCAAATTTAAAATCTGAACTTCTTTTTATACCTCCTTCAAAGTCACTAAATATTCGAATAGATACATTATAGGTACAATCCATATGTTAAAAATACTGAACAATGCTCGTTCATCCAGGTACAAACGAGCAAAAGTTTAGCGAGAGCCTTTAGAGAGTTTCCCAACTGCGAGCGAAGCGAGGCAGTCATCTGAGGCCTTAGGCCGAGGCGGGGTTGGGACGCGAAGCGGCTAGGGGCAGAGCCCCTAGTAAATACAATTTCAAATCTCAATGTCAAACAACTGCAGGATTCGATAAGGTTCGAGCTAGAGATATGAAGGAAAATTCATAAGCACAGAACCTATTATACAGTTGATATCTTTTCAGTTCTGATTTCGTTTTCTCTTAACCACAATTGCAACTGCGTAAAAAACGGCCTCAAAGAATAAAAAGTAAAAACGGACACAACGAATAAAAATGATTACACACGTCACTTCGTTTTGAACGTCTTCAAGGAATATTTGTATGAAATTTTAAGAAAACCAAACAATGCAATGACTGAGAAAAAAGAAACAGTTTTTTTTATGGACGAAACGGTCGATATAAAATTTGGGTAATAGGCTTAATAATAAAACAAAGCGTTCAAGAGCTTTTTTATGATTTTTCTACTTTAGCCTATAATTCATTTGTATAAAGGTTTGTAGAATAAGAGATTTCGTACCTATTACATTTTTTCCTCATATTTATAATTTTTACTATACTAAATTTTCAAAGACACCTTTAACTAAGTTGTAGTTGGTTGTATCACCTACACAGTAAACACAGCAATGTTTGCTATCGTTAACTTTAGCAACCGCCATTTCGAAACTCATGATTGGATATAATCGCTTATTTTTCTTGAGATAAATTGTTAGTTTAAACTTCATGCCAAGTTTGAACTCCATCAGTCAAACCCGTTCTCTAGATAAGAATTATTTTGTACAAAAAAGAAAACGGCGGATATCAAGAAAACGTAGCGTTTTCGGGTGTGTGTTTATATGAACTTTGTTTCATATTTTGACCCATAGAACCATTCCCCGAAGTTTGGCACTTTACTTATGGGACACCCTGTATATTATAGCTCGTGGGTTGCATCGCTGGTGTGATATCGCGGACAAAATATAGCACTATATAGATTAGAATTCGGTGTTCGGCCGCCTTTCAAGTGTGTATAATATACGCTAGAATTTGTGAAGTTAATAGTTAGATATTTCCCAACAAATAAAATGTACTGTGCCGTTATTAGAGTTCAGCGATCACAATATTTTTTTGTAACAGGCTCTCGGCCTTATCGACTTTACAACGTTCTGTTTTTACCGACTCTCTCTTCTTCATGCAGTAGTTCCATTTTTTCCGCTAGGCGGCGACTCCGTGCAGACGTCAGCCGTTAGTGATGCACTAGGCAGGCGCATCTGTGAACTGATCAGCTGTTTCTATATTTTCGTGAGTTAAGTTTAGCTTCGTCATGGAACCTTCTAGTATTAGTCGCCATTTCACTCTGTTACGAACTTCACTCTTAAGACGGCGCAAAGTATCTAGACATGTCGTTATATTTCCTTAAATAATTTAGTCGCGAGTTTAACGACAGTGCGTCGGTAATAAACATGGCTTTGTTTTAAGTCCTTTTCTCCTAAATACCAGGTATGTAGAGCAATATTACCAAGTCAAAATGTTTTAGCTTTTCATTTTTGGTTATGGCATGTTCCCTTTGTAAGTTTTATCAAGTTAGATTTACATTTAATATTGTAAATAATATTTCAAACTCATAAAGTTTAATTTAAAATCTATGTAATTCAATTTTCTTTTCTTAAAAACTTCCAGTACAGCCTAAATATTAAATCTTATGTAACTAAGATAAAATAAAACCTGAACACAAAATCTCACAATAAATACGTTTACTAACCTCAAACGCGTTTCAACGACAATGTCGCCATCCTCAGTGATGCACGGGCTACAGTAACCAAACTATAACTGATCTAACAGTGTGACAACGCACCGTATAAATACCTAACCAGAAGGGGCGTACCCTACAGGGGGCGTGTCATAACCTATGCTAAGGCGTTAACCACCGCCTACCGTTTATCAAATATCTTAACAATATAACTTAAATAAGATTGCTAAACTAATATTAATATTTAACAAAACATAGCGTTATTACATTAATAAAGAATACTGTAAAGGACCTAATTCATTATTCACAATTATGTTACGGTATTTGTTAATATAAAAAGTTTCCCAAGCGTCCAATGTGTTGGGTTTAGTTACATGTTTTAACAGTTTAGAATTTTCTATTTTAAAATGATGATTTTCATCTAAACAATGCTTAGCCATAGCAGATTTATCAGGCCTATTATATTTTAAATGAGAAAAGTGTTCTTTACCTCGTATCTTCATGCTTCTTATGGTTTGACCTATATACTTTTTAGGACACATTTCGCAGTTAATACAGTAAATTCCGGATTTGTCGTGTTCTTGAATTTTGTCTTTAGGATTACCCAGCATCTTACCAAGATTATTATCAGCCGTCAAAGCTACATTCAAATTTGCATATTTCGCTAACGATTTTCTAACAACATTACATAATGGTGGGGCAAACGTTGTTTTAACCCATCGTTGTTGGGGCTTGTTGCTCACAAGAGTGCACCTTGATTCCTTGATTTTCTTGAAATTCATTTTTCTTACTATGTTGTCTATTAATTCTTTAGAATACCCATTAAAAATCGCAGCACCATACATATATTTCAGTTCTTTCTCGTAGTTATCCTTAGATAACGGCAAGTTAACCAATCTGTGAGCCATAGAATTAAAAGCGGCTCTTTTATGAGCTGGAGAATGGTGTGAGTCCTCCGTTATATATCTATCAGTATGCGTGGGCTTTCTATATACACTAAATGACAAAACATTGTTTTCCCTAAACACATTCACATCTAAAAACGGTAAGTTGCAGTCTTTTTCAATTTCCTTAGTGAACTTTATCGTGGAGTGAAATCCATTGATAGCGTCACAAAATTGATCGAGATTTTCGTTTTTATCAAATACTGCAAAAATATCATCCACATAACGAACCCATACTCGCGGAAAGTACTTCATTGAATTTTTAGCATTTATTTCAAATGAGCTCATAAAAAAGTTAGCAATAAAACTGGACAAAGGGTTTCCCATCGCGGTACCTTCATTTTGAACATAAAACTTGTTATTAAACTGGAAGCTATTTTGACACATGCACAAATTTATAAGTAGCAAAAATTCACCAACCTCACAGTCACTTAAATTGTTACAAACTAGCCACTCCTTAATCATTTCTATCGTTTCGGACACTGGAACACTTGGGTAAAGCGACACTACATCGAACGAAACCAAATATTCACTAGGCGTTAATGAAATATTTTGAACACTTTTCACAAATTCATAAGTGTTTTTTACGGCAAATGAAGGAGGAGGAGTAAGTTCTTGGAGGCGTGACACTAACCATTTAGAAATTAGATAGGTTGGCGAGTTGATTCCTGATACTATAGGCCGCATCTTCTTTCCTTCTTTATGTATTTTTGGCAAGCAATATAATCTCGGTAAAACTGGATTTGAAACTGTCAGTTTTCTTCGAAGATTATTATCTACCAAACTTTTACAATTTTTCAAAGTTTCATTTGCGCTCTTTGTGAACTTTATGATTGGGTTTCTATTTTGCACTTTATAAGGTCCGTCCGCGAGCATTTCTGTAACAATTTCAGTATATTCATGTTTATCCATTATTACAATTGCATTACCTTTATCCGCCTTTAGGTAATGCACGTCTTTCTTCTTTAGTTCTTTTACAACTTTACCACATTTTACATTTGAAGTTGGTGTAACTTTACGTGTTTTTTCTTTCTTTACTTCTAATTTGTTCTTTACATCAGTACGAACACTGGTTTTCACATCGAATTTCGTGAATTTCAAAGCAGTTTCGACATCAACTAACAACGATTCCTGATCTTTTACCGGGTTTTCGATATTGAACTTTAAACCTTTATTCAATAAACCTAATTCATCTTGGTTGAAACTCTCACTACTCCAATTATGAACCAACTTCTGCCCAACAAACTGATCAATATATTTATCTGAGTTATCGTTTTCAACTTCCTTTTTGAACAACGATCGTAATTTCTTATTTAAGCGTTGGATCTTTTGGTTATGTTTATGCTTAATAACAGAAATCATTTTTTCAAAACGTTCGTTGAATAATTCATAATCATAACCATCCATATTCTTAATAATAAGAAGGTGAAGTTCGAGAGCTTGAAGTTCTAAGTCCGCTTGTTTAGAATATAACAATTTTATTTCGCAGTTTAACCAATATCTTTTTGTATTTTCCTCTATCCGTTTAGCAAAATTATTATTCGTAGGTATTTTAATTTTCATAAACTTTGGAAAAACTTTTCTTTTCCTACACATACTCAGAAACCAAATATCATCAGACAATAACCTAACCTTTAACTTTAATTTATGCAGCCGATTCAGCTCGGTCGACTTGAGTGCCATGTTAATAAATAACTAATGAGCTTGACTTGTGAGAAAGTAACTTAGATAAAATAAAACCTGAACACAAAATCTCACAATAAATACGTTTAC